>JBBPJQ010000278.1:0-31349 GCA_038088795.1 Boletus rex-veris
ATACTATTTACTATATATAGCAGTAGCACAGCACGGTCTGTGCGCACATGTACTTACTATATAAACCCCAATTCAGCGCCAGAGAACACTAGTCTTGTTCTCTTGGAGTTTCCCCTACAGGCAACTCATCTTCTCTCCTCTTGTCTTTTTCTCTGTGCAAGCGACCTAGCACTGAAGCTTCACTTAACCGTGAGTCTTTAGGGTTGTTTCAGGTTCTCCACACTAAACATTCAAGCCAGGCTTGAATGGTCCATGCTCTGTTAAAGAAATCTGGTCAGATCAAGGCACAGAAGGAGATGGCTGAGGGGTGGAGGTTTATCCAAGCATTCATTGAGAGTGGTGTGCCCATGAACATGTTTATCATGGTTGACACACACAGAAATGGAGATGGGCTGTCTGCAGTATGGGGGTGGAAAAACCGAGCCCGACTTTGCATCCACATTGTGGATAATTAGTGAGTAGTGCGGGGAGGCGATGTTGAAGACAATGGGGGCTGCAAACTTATCTGCAGAGCAACATGGTGCAAGTGAAGCTTCTCACTGGTTTAACGACTCGGTGTATTTTCGAAGGGGTTGGAGAGTGCTTTTGCTTGCCACATGCAGGCAGACCGTTCACATTGAAAATAGGTTGGCTGACATGAAGGGTTTGGTGGAAAGGTGTGCCCTTATGACCACATGCAACGTGCAGTGATGAAAAAGGTTGCAGGGGCATATTCAATTTGGCACTCAGGTTTAGTGGCCATGCCATGATTCCGGGACAAATCAGAAACACTGTCACTGCAGTGATTGAACATTTGGGTGTAAACAAATGCACCAGCAAACTGTGGGATGCGATTATCAAGGTCATCTCTCAAGAGTATGACCTGTTGCAAGCCAACAGCATCATCATGGCATACAGAGAGCAGGGATCCAAAGCAGTAGAATGTTGGGAAATCAGTACACACTCACCACTGATGAGACCTTGGGGCGTCGAGTTTGCAGCGTGTGGAAAGGACGGATGCATGCCCAAATGGTACGAGTTTCATACCAGAACTAATGGGATGGGGGTGAAAATGCAGTGTAGATGCTGCAGTTGGGCATCCGAGGTCATAACAAGTTGGGACGTACGCAAATACATGTTTTCATTCAACAGTACACTGCCAGATATCTATTGGCATGCGTACCCTATCTGCACAGCATTAGCAGCTGTGTTTGTAATGGTTGCGTGGCAGAAGTGGAGTAGAATAGGCGATGTGTAGTAACTTGGTATCTTCGGTTGCAGTAAAACCTACCCCTCATGAAATCACAAGAGAACAGAGAAAAGCTGACCATGATGCTCGGTGAGTAGGGCAAGCATTGCAAGCGAAGCTGGGACTGACTGTGTCCACTGAGTCATACCACTGAAAGCATCCAAGAACATTTGCAGTTTCTGTGGAGATTTGATTGATAAGAAGTATTTATTGGAATGTGTCAAATGCTGGGCTAAAATGTGTGAGCAAAATGTGAAATCAGGCCCAGGATGGATCAAATTTGATACGGTGAAAGCAGACCAAGCGTTTCTCTGCCTTGTGTGTGACGGAAAAGGTGCGAGAAGGTTGCCTGGGGGAACAATCAGCGGTGATCAACTGGTTCCAGTAAGGCAAAGGTTTGGAACTGCATATAAGCACTCATGCATTTACAGTACGGATTTAGCGGCTACAGTGGGAGGCGACACTCGAAAATGACCTGGCCCCTAGTGCTTGTCACTGTCAAATCAAAGAGTGACAGTGTTATTCGGGAGACTCTTAGTTTTGATTTAAAAAACCAATATTTACCTACCAAGGATTGCGTACGAGTCAGACTTCTGGCATTCGAGAGAAACACTGATGAACCTCAGTTACACCTCACAGAATTAGACTTGGGGGATGCCATGCAGGTAGTCGAGGGTAGGATCGTGTCCATCTGTAGCTTCATCAACCACTCCATCAAGTCGATGATCCCAGCGAATATGTTTATTGTGCTAAATGTCAAGGTCAATCCAAATAGCAGATACCTGGGGGGAGAGCTGGCTATGAACCTGCTTCAAAGGATGTGTGGGCCTGACTTACCGGTGCAAATGATGCATGCCAGCGAGAGTGCACAAAAGGCGGGCCGCAACCCTAGTCATGCATGGTATGACAACTCACCGTTTAGTAGGGGCGGTTGGAGGGGTTTGATATTAGCGACGGATGGGTGGGCGCTCTGCTATCGCCAATTGTTCGACAACCTGGTTTCTTTGGTGAAGAAGTGAGTAGAGTCAGCGGTGGAATGGTCGAAACTGAATACACTCTGCAGCCAGAGGTTTGATTTTGTTCTCGGCTTTGGAGCAACATCGCTGCGGGTCACAGAACTGAAAAAATGTGTCAGTAGAGTTGTCAAGGGCATTGGGGTGGATAAAACAGGGGGTATATGGGGTACCATTTCACAGGTGGTGGCACACAACCAAATGCTGCTGCAGGCAATGGATGTGGCACTGGTCTACAGAGAAAGGGAGGGCGTGGAAGTGGTGAGCAGGCAGATCGGCACTCATTACCTACCACTAAGACCATGGGGGTTCCAATTTGATGGCTGTGGCATCCAAGGGTGTAATCCCAAGACAACCGAACTCCATGTGAAGAGTAGTCATGGGAAAATCCAGGTGACTTGTCGACAGTGTCTGTGGAAGTCAGTGTGAGTTGGGGAGAAGGATATCAAGGGGTATTTTAACCGCGTGAGTAGCAAAAGGCCAAACATCTATTGGCACGGTTTTCCAGCTTCTCAAGAGCTGAAGATGCTGTTTGTAAGGGTCACAAACGAATGTACGAGTCATATAGGCATGTCTCAGTAATCACAAGTAGTCTACGTCAGTCCAATCTAGACCAAACATCAGTCACTTCCCATGTAAGCCACACATTCTCCCATGATTCCCTATATCACCGACTATACCTCCACGTCAAAGTAAACAGGCCCAAAAAAAAGGCCACAACAATTCACGGGTATTCTAGGGCCGTTCCTTTTGATCACATCTGAGATTCTTTTTTAGACCCACAAGAAAATGAGGATGCAATGCACGTGGATATCGGTGCATGCCACTGCCCCCGTATGCACATTACTAATCTACACTACCAATCAGTGAAAACAACGCTGTGTATACTGCTCGCCGACTTTTGCAGGCTATGCTGCCGTCGCAGTAGCCCCCTATGGCCGTGCTCTCACTGCAGGATCAAAGTGTGCACTTTGCTTGCACCAGATGGAGGGTCGTGCCTCGTATCTCAATCCCCTTGGTCTATTATATGCCCCGACTGTGCAAGATGCCATAAACAACCTCTGGGTCTGACAGGTGTGTACAAGGTGAGTGATTCTATGGCAGGAGACGTCGGCACTAATACCCTTCAGGACGTCATGCTGCATTTCGCCTCAATGAAGCATGCCAAAGTCACTTGGCCCTTGGTGCTGGTGAGCCTGATGTCGGGATCTCGGGAGGACCAGTACGTGCCCACGGTGCTCAGATGCTACGTCAAACAAGAATTTTTACACCAGCCAGAAAACATAAGTACTGTCTTCTTTTCAGCACACACTCTTACTAATTCTCTGAGGCAGCTCTATGTCAACCATGCGTACCTTTCGACTGGAGGCTGCCTTGCAGCTCAATCAATGCTGAGTCCTGCACAAGATTTCATCGACCACTCACAGTGTTTGAACCACCGCACTAATGCTCTCGTGGTTTTACAAACCACATATAACGTGAGCAGTAGGTGTTGGGCATATGGCTCAGATGCAGAAGGGCTGCTGTATAGTACACTGTCTGACCTTGTCAACATGTTTCTCCCATGCTCCTTGCTTCACCAGGACTCTATGTTGGCACCCAGCCGCAGTGGATGGCAAGGCTTGTTTCTCACAAGCCCTTCCTCTTTTTTTACAGGGGGTCCTTTAGAGATGGACGTAAACAGCTTGGTGGAGAGGTGAGCAGGGAATCTCTTCAAAGCCTGAGCTAACCTGTTTCAGTAAACATTTTGATTTTGTAGTTGCACTTTCCACATGACAGGCAGCAGTGTGTCACACTGCTGCATTTTTTTCTAGTGTCATACGAGACATCGCAATCGACCCGCTGGGTCTGGTACTTGACACGAACAGGCTGATTTCTGTCTGGGATGCTGTCACGTCTGGGGCATCATCAGCTGTGGCAATGTTCAACCACACGCTGGTCGTTGTCGCTTTCATGCAAGGTCCTGGGGTTGAATGCCATTGGATCACATAACACAACCCACCATTCACCAGCTTTGGGGTGGTGTTCAATTCGTGCCAGAATGGGTGCACCATGCAACCTTTGGACATTGCAATCCGTACAAGGGGTGAATTAGTGCAAGGTATTTGTCTGGTGTGCGGGTGGAGGTCATCATTTGTATGCGCCTCACAAATCAAAGGTGTCCACGAAATTGGAGTTGGTTTATTTTGGCACCACTTTCCCCCAACTGCTTCTGTCCGCAATGCGTTAGTATCACACTCTACAGAAGCCTAGGTAGATGGGATGGTTGGCAATAGACCAGTTTGTTGGATGTTAGTGTTAGAGTAGAATCATTCACTATCTTACTGCTTACCTAATAAACTGTACAGTACCTAGTTTATCTTGCTGCCACCTGTACTACTATACCTTGTCCATTATCACAAATAACCTCTGCCATTGCTCGTCCCACCTCACCTGCAAGTCACATCCTCGGCACACGACTTTTCAACAGTTAGGGCTACTCACAAATCAGTCAAAAGTCTGACTGATGCATCAGTCAATGTCTGGTTACAATTTGCATCTAAGCGTGATACTACGTATACATGGCTGTACCTTTGTCAGACTGCACAGAGAATGAACAAAGCCACGTCGGTTGCAACAGTGGCAAGCTACGTGGTGACTGACGGTACTAGACCAATCCAAGAAATAAAAATACATATGCAGCCTAGGGGACTGTAGTGTTAGGTATCAGGGCAGAGGCCATGATAAAAACTCACCTAAGCACATACACTGTCGAGGCACCTTAGAGCATAATCTTCTCCCTGTATATGATAATGTCCTCAACGTCTGGGTAGAGTATGCTAAATCGAGCATGAGCATGGGTGCCTGCGCATATAGGCAGGTATCTCACCTGGGAAGCTGTCCCGCCCAGTGAAGCAAATGGTAGGCGATCGTAATGAGATGGATGTGGTTCAAATTTGGCACTGCAGGGTCGGCACTGTTACCCAGCCATTGGGCATAGGCGGTAATGTTCTGAAAGTTGGGGAATGAAACACCACTGGAATGGAGAAGGGAGAAGGTCTTGTGGAGGGTGGGTGGGTGCTGCCAGATGAGATAGGAGAGCAGGAAGAAGTCTTCCCCATAGATACAGTGCTCATAATAAAGGGTGTCCTTATAGGGCTTGGTGCAGGTGGAGCATACAAACCAGCCAGCACCACCAGAGAAACTGGAGTGGAGTGACGTGGAAATATGGGAGGAAAAGTCGTGATAGGGGCTGGGACTGACGAAGCGTGAGGGGCAGCACTCAAACTCGCTGGTGTGGTGGTCGTAGAGAGTATCGAGGAGGGCTCCCTGAGAAGTCTGGATGATCTTTATGGGGTTGATATGGCACAGGAAATAACAGAGGGCACAATGCTTCTGCATACAGTGGAAGCAGCTGGCAAGGATTTGAATGCACTCTGAAAATGAGCTGGGGACGGTGGGGACACTGAGGGGGTGTGGAGAGAACTTGTAAAACATGTTGTGACACGAATCCTGTGCAGGGGGGAGGGGGAGAAGGGGATCTTCCCCTTGATTGAGCACAGGGGGAGCAATATTGGTTTGGGACACGGTGGAATACAGCATAGAGGGGACAGGGGGGTAACCTGGCTTTTATACTGCCCAAAAACATGCCCTTGGAGGAGCATCAGCCAGGTGATCAGTCAGACCAACTGCGGTAATTGATCTACAGGACTTGGTAAGTACGGTTATGGTAATTGATCAAATAATGAGTCGATCACCAAGACGCGTCTCAGCTAATTGTGGTCAAAGCACCCACAACACATCAACACCCAGTACAACTCTTCTCTCCACACCAACATCCCAGATAAGAATGCCGAGACGTACGAGAGAGGACAGCGAGGTGAGTCAGACAACTATTAACAGTTAGGAACTGCCTGAAATGATGTACAGCAGGGCCTAAGCACAGTTGTGATGTACAAGAGACAGAGTTGTGCAAGGCTGTAAGTACACGAAACAAGGGGTTACCATTCCATTGACAGCCACAATAGGGATGAGGAGGGGTGACAGAGGGAGAAGGAAAATAACAAGTTGGCCACCAGAGTCTATTGGTGAGCAGTGAATGGTAGGACAGTAGATTTACACTTACAACCTACACAGACTGAGGAAGAAACTGGCCCAATGTTACACTCGCCCTGCCCCTATCCTTCTTGCTTGTCTTATCTTATCTAGTCGCATGATCTACCTCATGTTCACCTCATGTCATCCTCACCATTACCTTGTGTATTGGCTGTGCCCATGCATATACCTCATGGTGTCTGGCCACACAACGCATGTTCTCTCGTGATTGACTCACTCTACTTATTGTCCAATAGCAATAGACACTCATATCTCAGCAGTGCTTATCATTGCCTCACCACTCGTGCATGGTACCCAGTGACCATGATAATTACTACTTATAGACATACACAGCATGGTCTGTGCACCATTCCCCATAGTATATATAGGCTCGCACTAGCATCATGTATTTCCCAGTCTTGTTCTCTTTGATCATTTCCCTCTTGTCCTCTCATAGTCCTTGAATCATATCAGAGACATTAACTTGCCTTCTTCACGTGATTATTCTCTTGCTGAACTCCTTGACAATCAGACATACTCATTGCAAGAGCCATATAGCTGTGAACCACACAGAACAAACAACTGTTTTATCATTGAAGGATATTAGGTTATTTCACTAGAACAAGACTGGGAAATACATGATGCTAGTGCAAGCCTATATATACTATGGGGAATGGTGCACAGACCATGCTGTGTATGTCTATAAGTAGTAATTATCATGGTCACTGGGTACCATGCATGAGTGGTGAGGCAATGATAAGCACTGCTGGGATACGAGTGTCTATTGCTATTGGACAATAAGTAGAGTGAGTTAATCACGAGAGAACATGCGTTGTGTGGCCAGACACCATGAGGTATGTGCGTGGGCACAGCCAATACACAAGGTAACAGTGAGGATGACATGAGGTGAACATGAGGTAGATCATGTGACTAGATAAGATAAGACAAGCAAGAAGGATAGGGGCAGGGCGAGCGTAACACCTAACAAGGGCAGGCAGCAGAACCAGGGCCCTCAGGCTCTAGTCAAGCTGTGTCTGGCATGGATGTACCACTGCCACCGCTGCCACCAACTAGACAGCCTTCCCCACCACCGCTGGTACCTCCCGTGGAATTGACTTCCCCAGCAGTACAGTTAGCCGATGAAAGTCCTACTGAACATATGTCTGGCATGGATGTACCACTGCCACTGCTGCCACTGACAAGACTGCCTTCCCCACCACTGCTAGCACCTCCCATCAAAAGTCCTACTGAACCTGTGTTTGACGAGAATGCACTACCACCACCGTCATCTCCAGGACCTCCCTCCCAATTGAATTCGGCAACACCTACTCACCCCAATTTGGTCGAGGGTGTCCTTGGAGTCCAGGTCTCACAAGAGTCAAAGACCATCAAGTGGAAGGATGGTCCGAAGACCGTACTGCCCTACTTGCCAGTGCTGGTTAAGGGCAAAGTGGTCAATGTGCTGCAAGTGGACTGTGCCTACGTCAATGACCTTGCCTGGCTATCCGGATCGATGCTAGGCAGCAACAGCGTGGCATACATGCCAAAGTCGACAGAACACAAGGCCCTCGTCAGTCAGATTCAGGACCACCTGGCTGAGGGATGGATGGTGGTGTTGAAGGACTATGGTAATGTTGATGACTTCAACTTTTCACTGAAGGGCCTCTTAGAAGAGTTCAATTGCTTTCCCGACTGAATAATACAAGCATATGGTACATCCTCGAAACCTCCATTGACGCTGGCTCACATTGGTCAATAGATATGCAAAAGCGTGCTAGTGATCTTGCCCATCCCCACGTCCAGGTCACCGTTGGGGAGTTTATGAAGGGCATTACCAATACCACCCAGGCCTGAGTCACCTTAGATTTCCCCCTGTCAGAAATGGGTTTACCTGACCCTCTACAGTAAGTCTTTAGTATAGGGCGTGCTCGCAACAAACAGATTCCTCAATAGTAAACTAGATGACAGTATTTTGGTGGGCTTTAACCAGACACACCACGTCATTGACATTGATGGGTCAGACCTGCCCCCAGATATGTTCCTGGTCAGCTCATGGGAACTGCTGCACCAGGCAGCCATCATGACATATCCACACCACGATGCAGAGGGTGTGTGCACGTGGGTTATGATGCCATATAACAGGTGCAAGGTATGGATGTGTATTAAGGTTAAGGCTCGGTTCGATTGCAAGGAATTGGCAACATTCCTTGCCAAGCTTGCCAATAGGGAAAACTCCATGAGTGGTATAGAGATCCGTGTATCTCTAGGTTGATATCCATGCTTTTGGCGATCCTCCACCGTGTCCTTTGTCCTCATCCATCCATCCATCCAATCCAGAACTTGGTCAGTGTTTGTCTACTCTTTCATAATAGTCCATATAGTCTGTGGATAGTCCGGTAGTAGTCTGGTAGTAGTCCGGTCCGGTCCGAGACAGTCCGGTACTGTAGTCCGTTATACCGACCCGGATTACATAGGAAACGACACCGGACATGCCGGTCTTCAGACTAGGCAGTCCAGACTTATACTAAACCTTGTTCTTACAGTCTCGGGTTTGCCCGGTGACTATAAACCCTGTATCCTTAGTCAGAAATGACAGTTTTCAGGTGTTTTCCACATACTCACATCGTCCTTTCATTGTTCTATGCAGTCCCATGTGTCTGCAATTGTTCCCCATCGTTCCTAACCTCGTTTCTCATATTTCCGGACTCCTTCCAACCTCTAGACCATCTCCTATCCATTTCCCAAATTTCCGGACTAACCTCCGGACTGTTTCCCTTGACATCCTTGGAATACTCTGACCTTCCTAATAGTCCTCTACAGTTCCCTGGCACTCTCCTGGGTCAAGTCATACTCGCACCCACCTTTCTGAGATAGTCCTGTTGGCCACCATACCAAGGACTTCTGCTACTTTACAGTGGGTTTGGGGACAATGTGGAGTGCGAAACGGCTTACTTATATCTGGGAGATCTAGTATAAGTTTCTACAGGGAGTCTTACATGGTCACTAATGCCACCCCAGCATTATGCCGCCAGGTCAGATGCACATGGTTTATACCCCCACAGCATGTTTCTCCCGAGGGGGTCATTTCTTTTTATATGATGTGCTACACCTCACAGAACAGTCGCGGCATGTCGACAAGCTCAAGGGGCAGTATGTGACAAATCAGCAGCACAAGGGTACCCTGGAAACCCTGTCCAGGATGGTGATTGCATTGCCGATCATCAGCGAGTCGAAAGGTAAGCAATGCTGCATGTTCTAGTGAAGGGTCTAATGCTGTGTCTAGCGCTGTACAAATGTTCCCTCGTGGCACTCTGCGGCATGGTCCTCTACAATGGGAAGTACTGGTCACAGCAGACGAAGCGGCAAAAGTCGGAATGTCATGCACAAGCGAAAACAGTGGCAATGAAGGTGTTGAATCACCTCAGAATCACAATGCAATTGTATTACTTCAAGTTTATGGAGGACCCAGAGGTGGACCCCAGCTTCAAGGGGGAAAGTGTATCAATTTACGATCTACTGGCAGAGTTTCATTCTTTTGATTAGCATACATGTATCTATATACGAGACTATTACAGAAATGTAACAATGGATGCTAGTCGGATCAGTCAAATTCGTGCATCAGGCAGTCGACGTCAGTCAGATCAGTCAGACTTTGGTGGGTGGCATCAGTCAACATCAGTCAGATCAGTCTGAGTATGTCAGTCAGATTTGGCCAGTTGTGTCAGTCAGTCAGATCAACCCGAGTGCGTCAGTCAGTCAGATTAATCCAAGTCTCATGTCAGTCTGCACCAGAAACTGCAGTAAACTTTACTATGTCTGGGATATTGGAATATAGGTTACAACAAGCGCGTATCTCAATATACTGGCCTTACAGCATCAAGTAATGGATAACTGACACATAGTTCCAAGAGAAACCATACCAAACAACTCATCTCGCTTGGATGACAGAATAAACAGGACATCCAAGAGGTGGCAAGAATGGAGGGAAAAATGTTGACTGTTGTTGATCCCCAACCACTTAGCATACAGGTCTCTGCCTGCACCATTGGTTCCAAAGGAATTGGAGCTGAGGCCGAGGTGCTTAAGGACCCTCTCCCGAAGCTCCTCAACCTGCCATATGTAATAGCACAGGATGAGGATCCAGTCTTGAAGGCCCTGATCCTCACACTTGTGAGTGTTGGGTAGAAACTCGTGGGTGACGTCAGGGAGGCCTGGGAAGCCACAGAAATACACCTGACTGCATTTCTAGTTGTCCAGAAAGCAGCACGGAAGTCCTCACTGTCGTAACTGATGAATAGATCACAGGAGCACAGGTCGTAGTGTGCCACCGGCATTGGGGCCTTGAATATGGTATGCAACATGCACGTTCCTACATGAGAATTGAGGAATTTACCAACTTCTTGCTGCTGTGACTCAAAGTCGGCCATGAGTGCACTCTTAATCAGGGAAGCGGCATGGTCGTGGTGGTTGATAGTTAGCGCTGAGAGCGATGTTTGTGATTGATAGGGTGAGGGTGTGGAAGGGGGTTGGTAGTGAAAACTGCACAGTGCTTTGAAAGGAGGGGGTTGCTGTAGCATTTCTGAGGGGGTGTAAACCACTGGAAGACCACTGTGAAGACGCAGCCTCAGTGGATTGTGAAGCGATCTCCGAGTGGGCCAACCTAGGCCTCTTGTGCGGTGGAGATTCACACTCTGAAGGTTCTACACCTCCAATGGTGCCTATCTGGCCGTCTCTCCCAGGTTCCTACCACATACATTGAGGTTAAAAAAGCGGAAAAAGATAAAACATGTACCTTGAAGCTGTAGTGCATGTAGATGTGCTGGTATATTTAATTCAGTAACCCCACATACTCACAGAGGGAGCACCGGTAGCCACCCTCAACCTCAACCAGGTGGTGGAGTTCATTTGGGTATTGATTTGCTAGGGGTACAAAGTGGGCTGCTGCCATGCTCACCAAAGACATAGAGCTTCAACTCTCAGTCATCGGCATGGTGGCCAACGTGGCGCACAAGGTCTATGTGGTGCTCTCGGCAAAAGGGGCAGGTTAAACACCAGGGCATGTTGAAGGGTCAAGGGTAGAAGGTCAAGCAGGTTCAAGGGCAACAAAAGCAATTGTTCACACAAAAACTCAATATGGACTAATTACAGCTTATTGAACACCTCCAGGTGCCATTGGATTATGTGCGGATCAGCCGTGATCTGAGGGTCATCAGGCGATGTGAGCGGATCAGAGTGAAATAATCTTACCAGAAGAGGGTTTAGATTAACCACCTGCAGGCCCTCCATGCTAGAAGCATGGGAAAGTGCCACATAAGCTTGACCTCATCAGGCATTAGGGTAATGGCTTAGTCCATACTTGAGACAAGAGGTACTGGGTGCAAAAATACCATCAAAATCGACACGAAGTTTAGGGATGGTCTGCCCTTGTGATTTGTGTATGGTCATTGACCATGCCAGCATAAGAGGGACCTGAAAGGTTTCATGAGAGGGGGATGGGGTCTGAGAGAAAACATACCTGATTATGCAGGGCAACAACCTGCCCAAGGTGGTCCTCGACTCTAAAGGACTCTGGTTGGCAAAGCACGTACTCCACTCCACTCATAGTCTCAAACTTGACCAAGGGGTAGCTATCTGGAGTGAAGCTGGAGCGAGGGGGGTTAAGGTGAATGTCAATGCCTCGGACGCAGCCATCCGTGCTCAAGTGCTCACCAGTTGATGCCTGCAGCTCTTGGGCGGTGTGGAAGCTACGTACAGTGCCAATAGAGCCGTTGAAGAGCCTGTGGCCCAAATTCTTTCTCAGCATGACTTGTGCACCTATCTTCAAATGGAGGGTTGCTTCTACAGGCATGTCAGTATAGTGCGGTTGTGATTCAAGGCAAAAAGGCCCATCTTGGGCCTCGCATTGAACCACAGGGCCTTTGAGCCACACCAAATGCTGGTTGTTTGTGCAGTCGACTGCCCCTCGGCAAGCATATAACTTCACTGGGTAACAAGGGACTGGCCAAAAAAAGTCGAGCTCTTGACCAAGGTTTTCAAGCATTTGCACAGCATGGGCAGAGAGCATACCCATTCTATATTCTTTTAGTAGTTGTATAAACTCTGCAATGCAGAGTCAGTGGTGCACACAGCATGACACTTACAACCCACCAGGGTCTGTTTGCCAGTGAGAGGTTTTGAAGTTGATAAAGTGCTGGGTTGCTTGGGTCCAAGCACCAGACTGAAAGGGAAGCATACTGCCGCCATTGCCATCTGATTTGACTGGTGGAAGCTGAAAGAAGTCGCCACTGGTGATCAACTGGGAGGTACTGCCTTCAAAACGGGCTTAGCAGAGGGTACATCACCTACCTTAATACCCCCAAACGGACATTGACTTCCCTTCAATCGGCGGGCAACGGCGTCAACACGTGATCACATGTCTGGACAAGAGCATGGATGTCAATGTTCACCGTGGTTCGACACTACTGTTGAATTGGAGCTGCCAGTGAGATCGACTTGAAGGAATAAGAACTCGCATTCCTTTCCACTCATCATTTGTAGTGTGTGACTTCCTCAACCAAGCACCTGTTTACTTGAGCAATGTCACTGTCCACTAAAGCCTCCAACCATTCGTGGGGCGAGTTGTAAGTTTGAAATGAATTTGCGTGAGTGTGAAAACACCCTTTACATATGGAGCTGGAGGAGGATGCGGGCAATCCATGAGAATAAAAAGCACTTTGGATAGGAACTTTGGTATGATTGACCAGGAAGTCGTCTTGTTGCCCATGCTGCTAGGGTTGGGTGCTTACAATGAGGATCAGCTTGATTGTGGTCCCCATATTGGAGGGTGCATGCATACCTAATGACTTTCATCTGAATCTCAGACGACCAAAATTTTCTAGATCAATGCCAGCTCTTGTTTGAACTATGAAATTATGAACAACAAAACAAATGGAACATAACGTGCAGCAGCATGCACTATGACAGTGACTGATTCTAATTTGGCTCTGATAGAAAAAACTGTTTGCCACTTCTTATACACACATCTTCCAACCCCCCATTGACATCTCTAAGAGAGTCAACGCCTCTCACCAAGCCTCCTGCGTGGTTCAATAAGCCATGGGTATACAATGTCTTGAAAAGATATTGCTAACGAAAAGTTGACCAGTCTCAAACACAGACTTCCAATGTCCCTCCTCTGAGTCTCTTCTGCAATCTGTGATGGCACCGATGCAGTTGAGTGCGTGCGACCTTGTACGATAATGACAGCTTATAGAAAAACTTGCCTTGATCAGCACCCATCTTGAAGTGTCAGCAGTACTGCATAACTTTTGTGCTCGCCATGGCCATTGACAAATACGACTCTCAACACCACCACAACCTGCCAGTGACCAGGTGCAAAACAACAGGTGACACTTCATTTACTTTCTGACAGGCATGCTTGGCGTGCCTCATGTTCTTTTTTTGCAGGTTGTGGTTAGCCGTCCGGATGATTTATGGAGGACAACAAGATGGAAAATCCTCTGTTCTCACGACACTCGGACAATGGAAATGAGATTTGGGGTATGTCTGATCATGTGATCAATGCTTTGTTGCGTAGTCTTGCCTTTGGGAGCTTGAATCCTTTGACTTGCTGGTTCAAGGGCATGTGGACCACATTGTCTGCTCTGATGGTGATGCCAAGAGGATGCAAGATACCTCGAAGCAATCACAAACATTGATTCCTACCTCAGACAGTGCTGCAGCCAGCTTTTCTGGCAACATGGACATACATACAGCTGAATTGCATCATCGAAGATATCCGAGGTGAATATGGTTCAGTTGGTGATGACCTCGTCTCCTTGTGTTCAGGTGTCGACTAGGCTAATCCCCGACCTTGATTCCCGCTAATAATTGATTTACCTTTGAAACTTTTCCAACATCGACCATTGGACTATATATATAACATTCAAGGACCATGTCTCTCGCAGCGACGAAAGAAACCTGACTAACCTTGTGTCTTGCTCTTGATGTTTGCCACTGAAACAACCTAATATCCTATCTATTGATATCGGTTGTTTGTCTGTGCAGTTCACAGCTATATGGCACTTGCAATGAGTATGTCTGATTTGTCAAGGAGTTCGGCAAGAGAGTAATCACATGAAGAAGGCAAGTGAATGTCTCTGATATGATTCAAGAGCTAGGAGGATACAAGGGAAAGAACAAAGAGAACAAGACTGGGAAATACATGGTGCTGCTACAAGTCTTTATATACTATTGGGAATGGTGCACAGACCATGCTGTTTATCTATAAGTAGTAATTATCATGGTCACTGGATACCATGCACAAGTAGCGAGGCAATGATAAGCACTGCTGAGATACGAGTGTCTATTGCTATCGGATGATAAGAAAAGTGAGTTAATCACGAGAGAACATGATGTATGCACGTGGTGCATAGCCAATGTCATGAGGTGAATACATGGTGTCCATGAGGTGTGTGCATGGGCACAGCTAAGATACATGCGATAGAGGTGAGGTTGACATAAGGTGTGTCATGTGACTGAGCACATGACTAGAGATGTGATGAGATGTGATACCAGGGATCACGTGACTAGATAAGATAAGATGTGACAAGGCAAGATCATGTGTCTTGATAAGATAAGGTCTTGATCACTGATAAGACAAGTGAGTGGGGACAAGCAAGAGTAGACAAGAGTAGGGGCAGGGTGAGCGTAACAGCCACAGGCTTGGTATAACACACTCTGCCATTGCCCACAATGTTTGCATGTTAAAGGAGCCAGGCAGGTGATATGCTGTCTTGTTGTTCGCACTCAGATATGGAGGGTTTGGCATGAACCCCATCAGGTTTTACCTCTCACCTGGACGTGAGACCAACTCCGACTGGACTCCTCAAGGTATTCTTGATGACAATGTAACCAACGTTGCTTGGTCGCCCATCAGTGAGGTTCCTCATTTACACCATGGACTGTGGCACTTGCTCGAAGGCACCTAGAGCTGCAACATGTTCATCTTGACTTGTGGCCCACTTAGATATCCAGTGGTCTCGATATTGACCTGGTTCTACAATAATGAGCATGGATGGGTTGAGAGTGGCCTACTAATAGCAATATTCATTCAAAGAGTACCTGGTTAAAATCGGATTCTTAGTGCTGTATGTCTGGAAGATGCAATCTTGAAAATGTGAACGTTAGGGGTCCATCATAGTAAGAGCAAACAGAATCTATTACATAATGCTTAACACTTGCTGAAATAACCCCTGTATGCTGCATGTGCATCACCAAGGAGGGTACCTGACAGCTTTTTATCGTTCCCTGATAGACCAATATCATCCCCGCCTTCATTGTACTGCCTTTTCTTTTCTTCTCAGCATTGCCTACTGTTGTAACCATACCAGCCACTGCTTCTTTTTGCCGCCGTTTATTTCACTTTTTTTTGCAGTCGTTTTCATGCTATTCTGCTACTGCCGCTTACTATTTCCGCCATTCTATTCATGCTATTCCGCCAGTCGTTTCTGTGCCATTTTGCTACTAGTACCACTGCATCTGCCACTCTATCTCATGCTTCCCTGTCACTTGTTTCCATGCCACTCTCTTTTTCATTGCTCTTTTCTGTGATACAGTACGCTCCCCGTCTACTTGCTCTAGTACCCCTTCAAGTTATTCCCACCTGCTGTATCCACCCCATGCTGTAGCATACTGTACCCATGCAATGACAGCCATTTGAATGTCCTCTTGCCAATCTACTATTGGCCAACATTTGTCATATAGGATCAGCAAGTCTGCTCAAATGCATGAATTCATCACACATTTTCCATAGTTCTTTAAACAAGCGAGCAAATGATTTTGATGACTCAGCAGGGGAAATGCTGAGTCTCTTCCCATTGCCAACTTGATGCCTTGCTGGTGTTTCATGCCAGAGATACCCCAAAAACATTGTATGCTACGATCGAACAAACACACATTCTGTGAAACGGGTCTGATCTCTGGTATCCTCGATTGGATCTATCTGGCCATTGTTTACCCCACTCCTCCCACTCCACAGAGATCGTGAAGTGCTTGTTTTAAGTACCCTTTTAACTTGTTAGCTGCTAGACCGCTTTCCTATAAACCAGGTCTTTAATATCAAGGGAACACATGAGTTGGTATGCCTGACTGACTGTTGACTGTTCCGTGACTGACAGCACTCGCATGTCATTGTGACTGTTGAAGGTCGTGCAAGTGTGCAGGGACCACATCGGTCTTTGAAAAACCTCCTTGTGTGGTTGCCTCAATTAACTCTGAGACTCGTTGTTTGCCTTCTAATGCACCTCCCCCCCTTCCCCTCCCCTTCCCCCCCCTCCCCCCCCAAGCATATTCCCTTCACCATAGTGTCGCCATTCACATTGCTGTTGGCACTCAATCAATATACACACTCTTCCAACCTACTCAATACCATCTATCGTGTCCATTGCACCACACCTTCCCATAATCCTTTGTGTTAACTTCATCCACATACATCCTCTGCCCCACCAAGTTGTTTCATGACTTGGTTGGCCTTGTATTGAAGATCCTGCCTGCACCGTGGTTTCTATCACATTGCCGACTGTCTGCTTCTTTCAAAGCCATTTGTTTTCTACTGACCTGTAGGTACCCCTATGCCCTCTTGAACGCGTTTAATTGGCTGAACCCTTACTTAGTAAAAATGGCCAAGCGTAAATGCGAGATGACAGAGGAAGAGGTATGTGTCCTCTTTATCTTTGCTGTGAATGACGTAGCATAAGCTATCCAAGTATGAGAAGGTTAGATCCCTCAATAACTCTTGACAGAGGAAACATCGCCTAGAAATGTAAGTAATACCTCCCCCCTTTCAAGCCCATTGACGGCTTCATGCTTCTCCTACAGGACAGTGGAGCAGAGGGAAGAAGTGGAGGCACAAGACAACGAAGCAAAGCACAGGTCAAGGTTAGCTTTTACGTGCCCATCTTGATCATTAACCATCTCACATTCTGTGTAGACAACGGCAGCATGAACCTATGGCACAATCTGCTCATGCTACCCAGCCTACTACCAGTCACACAAAGTCATTGTCTGTCGCTCCCCATGAACCCAACTCAGCAAGGGACATTGTTGCTTCCATTCAGAACATTCTTGGCCTATCCCTTGATTTTTCCTAGTCCTCGAATTTTCACCATGTACGAGGAAATCCAGTGACTGCAATGCCTCTCCTGCCCCTTCTCGCGAGTTCATGTCAGCAGGGGATGCTGCTGCTCTGTCTGTTCCTCACCAATCACTCACCCTGCATGAATCCCCTTCCCTTGCATCAAGCGGATGTTATTTAGATATAACCCAGGCGACTGTCTCACAGGTTGCAACCCCTGATGTTACAGACAATCAGGTGGAGGATTCCAACTCGGTTTCCTTAGAGGTATCCCCATTAGATCTGGTTACCCACGTTAGGGGGCTTCAAATCAGCGACTGGGCAGAATCCATGGAATGGAACAGTGGACTCGTGACTGTGTTGCCATATTTGAGGACTAGGGGCAAACATGGCTGGAAAAACCTTCTTCAATATGACTCTGATTATGTGGATGACCTGGCCAGTGTGTTAGAGGCTGAGCCCACCAGCGAGCTTGTGGTGTTCCTAGATAGGGGCATGGACAAGATCGAGCTCCTCAACACTGCTTGCAAAGGATTATCACGAAATAAAGCTGTGGTCATCAAAGGGTTTGTGGACATCTGTGGATTCAATTTCTCCCTGCAGTCATTGGAGGAACAGTTTGGGTGCGTTCCCACTCAGTCAATGCAGGTACATGGTACATACCAATATTTGTTTTGTAGCTAATCAACTTGCTCATTCATTATATTCTCTAGATATGTGCAAGTGTGCACAAGAACACAAAGATCCGTTCTTGCACACGACACTAGAGGAGTTTGTCATGAACATCAATGATCCCAATGTACTTGAGGCTGTACCATACTTTTCCCTTCAGTGCAACCTACCCTGCCCATTTGAGTACATACTTGATGTTCTTTTCAAGCTGCCTTTGTCTTGATTCTTTTTAGGAAACTTGATGATGGCCTTTGTATTGGATGGGCCCAAACCCAGACTGCTTTTGCGGTCAACCGCACCATGGTTCCTGGTGACATCTGGACTGTCAGGTCCTGGGGTCTTGCTCATCATGTGGGGACTCTTACTTATCCACACCATGATGCTGGGGGAGTTGGAACTTTTCTCATTCCTCTTTCCAGCATCAAGAATTGGACGATTGTTACCCATGGCTACATTCCCTGGAACAAACTCCCTGATTTTTTGGCCAACTTAAGCAACCCAGACAAGCTCCTCTCCATGTTTCAGGATGACGTCAACGCCAAGACTATCCATCTTTGCACAGGTGATCTGTTGTACATGAACCATGCCTCCGACTGTATGTCTGATCCACCTTTGGCAACAGAATCCTGCCTCCTGGTCAAATGCATACTGTCTACACTTCCATTGCAAGCTTTTATAGAGGGGGCCACTTTTTAAACCTCGACACAATGCACCTTACTGAGTTGTTGAGGTTTGTGGACTCAACCAAAGGGAGCTTTGTTACCAATCAAACACATGTGGATACTCTCAAGACCCTGTGCAGACTTGTCATTGCATTACCGATTCTTCCAAGGACTTGGAGTAAGTCCCATTTATTCAAACCTTTTGAAATAGCTGTGAATATGGCGTCAGAGCTTTATAAGCAGTCATTGATTTCATTGTGCAGTATGGTTGTTTACCATGCAAAGTACACTGTGGAAGGACAAGATGAGCAACAGTCTGCAACCATCACAATGGCCCAGGAGGTTGATTGCCAATGGGGTCCTGGCCCACTTTGGTTTGGACTCTTACGAGCTTTATTGCCAATTTATTTCTGACCCCTTCATGGACATGTTTGATAGAGGAGAGGAGGTACAAGTGTACAACGTGTTGCAGCATTACAGCCTATAACAGCACATGTTTTCTACCGCTTCAGTATCACTATCCTACATGTCTGACAAAGAAGTCACATGTGACGTGGTGTGACTGACTTATGGTTTAGATGTTTTTAACATGTGGGATTTTTCACATGTTAAATACTAGTTTTTAACTTGTACACAACTCATGGCTGCTATGGTAGTGTCAAAAGCTCAGTCAAAACATAACTTGATATGGAACACCTGTCATGTCGGAATAAGCGCAAAAACAAACCAAAACCCCAAACCTGTGTTGTCGCCCCGAGTGGACCAGCACTGTACTTGCATCTGAGATGGAGTCTGACTCTGACTTCTTCACCAAGCTTGCCGCCGTGACGCTGACACTTGATCACCTTCGGACCATGCTGTCTTGCCTTCCAGACTCCATACCATTAGCAAACGAGAACATGCTGCTCTATGATTTTTGCTTCTATCAGCCCGATCTGGAGAAAGTTGAACTCTATGGAACAACTGAAGCTGCATTGAACAATGTGCTTGAAGTCACATTCGCTCCTAATGGTAGAAGGGGTGATGATGCACCATGCAGATTCGAGCTTCTAGAACAAGGGCCTGGTCTTGTTGCTGTTGTAGATGCTCTCGAATGCGAGCTGAGCAGATTGCCCGGATCTGCAATCCTCTGCAAGTGGGTAGATGACTTGTTACAAGTCGCCAAGCACTATTACAATGCTGCGCCGCACAGTTTTAAACATGTTCAAAACTCATGACTGAGTTTTTCGCAGAGCTCTATTATGATTATACGGCGTGACTGATGATCTGATGCTTCTTTACACCCAGTACAACCAGCTCAGAGTCATGGAGGATCTTGATGCGGCCATTGTCCTCCACTGAGAAGTCCTTGACCTTTGCGCAAAAGGACACCTGCATTGATCGATGTTATTGAACAACCTTGTCCTTTCTCTCTCCACTCGATATGATCAGCTCAGGGTCAATGAGGATCTTGATGAGGCAATTGTCCTTGACCGAGAAGCCCTTGACCTTTGCCCAAAAGAACACCCTGATTGGTCAAGGTCATTGCACGAGCTTGCATGCCACCTTTGTGACCAGTTCACAAGGTTGGGGCAATCAAAGGATAAGGAGGAGATATTCAGTCTCTATGCACAAGTTGTGCATTTGCCCCAAAACATGTCATCAAGCGACCCTTCTGCCACTAGGGAATGGATCTGCCTCACTGAACATTTCAAGCATCCTGCCACACTTCTCACATATGAAACCTCTGAGAAGCAGGAGGGAAGAAGGAAATGAGAGAGCCCAGGTAGCTTGTGGATGTTGGTTACAACACTCTGCATTTTCAAGGTTGAGATTGCACAACTGTTCATGTTGATCTGCACCAGGAGAATCGAGGATTTGATGGTGCAAGGCCAGATGAGTGAACTCATCTGCAAGGCGGCGCATGTACGGCTTCTTGAGCGTTCAATATGTACATAGCATGATTTCCCCCTGACGCAACATGTTCTCGCAGATTTCTCTGCCTTCCTCAGGAGTCGAGACACTAGCGTATATTCATAGCTCCAAAGAACCCACCACCCAAGATGCCTTGCCTTGCTGTACACCTTGCGCAAATCAAGTTCAATATCAACATGGCTGGCCTAGTTGGCATTTTCGGGGGTGATGAAGCCATCCTGGCCATAGCTACCATCTGCCTCTACAAAGGCAGATGGTGGCTTGGGAGTACACTTTCCCAGGGAGTGTCATGATTGGAAAAAATTGTTTGGGCTTCATGATAAGAAGGGACCCTGATATGTCATTGCCTTGTCTAAGACGACATTGCCAACAGGGCATTTAGGCTATCTCACGATGAAACAAGGCAAGCAGGTGGACATAGAAGAAATCAAAGGTAAAGAAACAACATCACCTACTTGGCCATGTGGCCCATCGATTATGGAACCCCCATCGAAAGCACTACCCTTCAGGAACGCCTTCTGGGGCCTGATCTTCACCTTTGTTGGTGTCTTGGCCTGCATCTGTATGCGCTGATCTATGACTGGTTCAGCTTCTCCATGATCTCGGTCGGTGGCATTACCAGTGGCTCCACTAGCATTGTCATCAATGAAGGAAGGCTCGTCGTTGAAGCACCAAAGAGACCAGCACCACCAGGGCCCTTCCCGGACACGGCATACTGATTGGGGAGAATAAGCTGGTGGTCATCAAAGGGGAAGAGCGGGGCGTGAACATCATAAGATCCTTCTTGCTCCTTGTCCAACTTTCTCGATATGTTGGATTGATTTTAATATATAACAGTTAAATGTTCGTGCTTTGCTATACTTCCTCCTTTTCGTTATTTGTCTTGTACAATATATGGCATTACTTTCCATCATTTGAAACTCTGGGGACTACATACCTCTTCCTGTCACAAGGAGAGGTACGTAAACAAGGTTTCTGCCGATCCTCAGCCATACATCTAGTGACAGAAAGTTTTTTGAATACTAAGCATTACATACCTTCTTAAATGCACATCTGAATTGCCTTGAAATGGTGTGCAACTCAGTCATGACAACTTTGCATGCAAGCTACTTAACAGAAGCAGGCCCATTAGGACAGTATAAAAAGAGAGGCTCTGTTAATCGTTGTTCCCATTATCTCCATCTTCATTTTTTCTGATGCACCCATGCCAGCTAGGCACTGCCCCGCGCACGGTGCCAGGCGCAAGCACAAGGCACTGCTAACTACATTTCTCCCATTTGTTGCTGACTTGCCCAACAACTTGATTACGCTCCAGTCACTGTGCACCTGGCACCTTTGTACATACTGACTTATGCTCAGGTCAGACTATCTTTTGTTGTTTCTCTAACCACCATACAAATCAGGACCGATTATGCACAGTCTTTCACACTCTCTGACTTCCCTGGATTGCTAATGACGGACTTGGAGGACCCTCTGGTGACGAGAGCTAGGTCTAATGGTATGTCCATTTCAGTGGTTGCTTGACAGCTCTTTATGACAATACCACAAGGCGCAATCTTGACAAGGATATGCACCAGTAAGCATTGATCTGCATGTGTTGGTTGATAAAGTTCTTGTGCGCTATTCTGCCAAGTTCTCTGATGGGCGAATATTGTGTTCAAGCATTCGTTTTCTCACATAGTTGACCTGCCAGTATTCCGTGGACTGCTTCAGAACTCAGATGACACTGGATGTGATTCTGCTGAAATTCACTTTGAGACCACTGCATTCTCGCCTCTAGACCCCAAAGCAGTGATGGATGGTGGTCCACCCACACTACCTGACTTAGAAATGGCTCATTTGCATAACAGTTCACCTTTTCATTGCTATTTAACTAATGCTTGCTCAAGGTCGTACAATGGACATTCAGAAACTATGGGAAACTGTTCAGACCACAAGATTGGCAGTGACTACCAAGAATTGGTATGAAGTCACCTCCACTTTCCCGTGGTTTTTTCATTCAGCCTTGGGAAATCCAGACCCATCAAAGATCAGTGCATTTGGTGTTGGTGGGTGTCAATCCTCCCTTCGAATGGAACAATGCTTGAGCTCGAATAATCTTTAGGTTTCTTTAGTGTGTTTTCTATCACAGACAATCCATGCGTGTCATCCAGCAGTAGGATGCTAGCACATCTTCCAGAGAAGATTCCGCACTTACACAACATCAGATAAGGAAATGGAGTTCCGATGGGACAAAGAAAATCGGGCATGGAGACCAGTTGATCACTAGTGCCACCTTTTTCACCTTGCCCACAGCTGCACTACCGATTCGATGACCTCCCAAAAACAGAAACCAGGGATCTATGGACAACATTCAACATACCACTGCGAGAGGCTGCTCCAATGCCACCAATTGTGGAGTTGATGCAATTCCTTGCATCATTTATTACTTCCATGGTTCGTCTCAAAAATGTAGCCATATTCTTTGACAGCTGTCGGGTGGGCCAGATTAAAAAGTCTCTGGGACATTCTCAACTCATCCCTATTCCTGATGAGCTATGAGTCCTGAGAACATCATGATGGTGAAATCAGTGAGAAACATTGCAAGTCTTCCCATCATTTATGTTTTTGCTCACTGATTCTTATGCCGACTAGCCATTACAATTGATGCTAGAAATATGCTTCCACAACACGACATCCATGAGACAAAGGATGTTACTGTGTTCACAGCAGAAGTGGACATTGCTGTGGATATGAAGTTCTCCAAAGAACTGGACCGATGTATGAAGAAGGAACCACTGCCCCACCTCAAGTACAGACTGACATATGTAAGCTGCTAGCTTTCTTAAGCTGTTGAATGCTTATGGATTCAATTTACAGACCAGTAAATATGAACATGATCAGAGTCACAAGAGTGAACAAAATCACCAGTTTCCATCTCCACTCCAAGGGCTCTGCACTGATCTGGACGGTGAGTAGCCCATTGTGTTAGTGACACTTTCGGTCTGATGGAACACCAGAGCTATGCACTCACGGGTCTACATCATGAGTCTTACAGTGTCTTTACTTGATTTCTGCTGATAGCTTTGCTAGGGTCATGCTACCGCACAAACAACAGGCATTGGAGGTCACATGGCATCCCACTTCATCCCCACTGTCTTGGCGTGAGTTCAAATCTGTTTGCTAGTAGCTTCTAGCAGCTTCTAATACAGCATCCCAGTGACATAAACATTGGTAGTGTATATCCTGCCCCGTCATGAGAAGACACTCACTTATTCTCATTGTCCAGGTTGGAATAGGGAGTTACTATACCTCAGTGCTCTTCTATGTCAGACGGTATACGAACTGAAGCTCTCCAAAATAATCCAAGACTCATGGAAGGAAGCTGCTGCAGGTGAACCAGAGTTACGCCCAATCCTGAGAGCTACAGAATCAGCTTCACAAACACTTCCTTCACATTCTTAAATTCTTCATGTTCTATTGTTCCACCCATCTTCAACAATTGCAGAATTGATAGCAGATTCATTCTATGGATGTTCAACCCTTCCCATGAGGCTTCTCTCATCTGTTGGCATATGCAGAGCTCCTTACGTCAGAGAGTTCGATTCAGTGTTAGCCAAATTTCTCAAGTCCATCCCAATACTTTCAGAATATGTCATGCAATATGGTGCTCGTTTTATTGTGGCACTTCCCAACAAACATAAGATTTCTGCAATAACTCCATCAGACATTTTGCAAGACCTACGTGGCCATACCCTGGACATTGAGGAGCTGGTAGCATTTCTACGCTGATGGATGACCCCGGCACAAGATGAATTGACCTCAGATCCAGTTGACCTATTGAACACAGCTACTCTCCATGGCAACACAGGCAAAGAGATATGCCTCTCATTGGTAACCTCTATTGATCCAAAGGTTCTGGGGCTCCATATCCCATCCGACAGTCCACTTCCTCTCTCTCTTATCCCTATTGACATCAGCAAGCATTTTGATTTCAAGGAACTGGTCAGCCTCGGCCTGAAAGAGTTCACTGTCGCTTTGTGGTTACGGCACTTATCAGGTCCAGGTGTCGTGTCGGCCAATGAAGAACATAACTTTTCCCAATCAGTCAACTGGGCGAGACACATTCTCAGCACCCTTTCCCATGCATGATTACAGCTTCCTGAAGATATACATACATCATGAATCAAGGAAGGCATTTCGGAACAAGCCATGTATCCCTAACCTCCAAAGGCTTGTGCTGCCCAGAATGCTTGTATCTTCCTATCACAGACAGCACTCAGTTCCAACACCCTGACCTGCTAATAGTAAGTTGGGATTCAGGATTTGAAGTTGACATGGACGTGGAGAGATGTCCCTATCCTTTGAAGTTTGGAAAGATCCTCCCATCCATTTTTTTTTGGATCAATAGGTTCCCACAATATCTTTGGCTTTCACACTCACTGAGCGCAATTAGGGGGGATTGGACTGTGCTCGATTTAGTAAAATATCTTGTCCAAGAAGAGCATTCATTGACTGACGATGACATCTCTGGTCTTAAACTGACCAAAATCTTCATGAAAGAAGATCCCCAGGACAGCAGCGAGGAAAATATTGGTTACTGTGCCGATGAACTCTTCCCACCCATGGACACCTTCCGGAAACTCCAACTACTGGTCATTGAATGGAGTGGGAAATTGGAGTGGAGGGATATATCTAGTGAAGGTGAGCTAAGTGCCACATACATTCCTAGTTCTGTCTGATCGAGTCGTTGTCATCTAGCCCAACTGTTGTGCCACCTCGGCTTAAATCACTTCCCACCTCTGCCAAAGATTATGGAACTCTGCTCATCAGAGGATGAAGTCCAAGGGACTGCGTTCATGTATCTGTGCAGAGAGCTTCAGTCATGGTATTCAGCTATTGACATGAGTTGACATCTTCAGGGTTGGAACTGCCCAGCCATCCAACTAGAGCGATGTGCAAAATCTCGTTCAGTATGCTGCTGAGGTGCATTTCATTGTCTTATCCCATGTGACTCATTGCTCATTTCATGTATGTCATTGGTAGTGTGGTATCGACGTCATCACAGTGTGTATGATGGGATAAGTGTCAGGTTGCAGCTGACTCAGTCCTCAGGAAATTGATACCCCAGGGCATATTGCCATCATTAGCATGACCTACCCTGAATATGTTGCCTGCATAGATGCCTCTCCTTGGTCAATCTACGCCAACGAACCCCTGACTGGCTAGCTTTGCTTTGCTTCGGATGTCAATGGCTTCAAGTCATTACAGGTCCTCGCCAACAACAAGTATGTACCTCCTACCATCCAGTCCATCACCGTCCACCATGCAAGCCTGAGGGACAAAGGAATTTGGATGGGAGCGGAGGGGCAAAGGGCGCAGTCCTCCACAGCATGTCTTATGTATGCTGCTGCTTCCTTATCAATCACCACAATATAGATCAGCTCACACACTCCTAGACATTCGTGCCTCAGTTTTGCCACTCTGATATTCTCCCAAGATATCTCAGCCTCATTTCCCTAGCTGATGGAGAATCTAAAGCTGAAGGTTCAGCCAATGAGTATGGCAGAGCCAATGCACACCATGAATGTATGGAATACAATACTGACCATGAGTCGAGCACCAGGGGCATTATTGATCAATGAACATGGAATATGTGAACCGCTGCACCTCATGGTGACAGTATGTGTCATGCAGCCACTGGGCATGGTGCTGTCCCTTTCATAGAGACATCACCTCAACTTGGAGCTCATGCAGGATCATTCATTGCTCGATGCGTCTTTACTTGCTTATGATGTCATTCCGGTATACAAAATAGACCCAAATGTATCCAGCACCGACCCAACAAGTTGGACAGACAATGCAACTCGGACCATGATCATACATGCGTCATGGCTCATGGTGTTCAACAAGGACAGATGTATGGGTGGAAATATGATGATATATATGCAAGAACTCACTCATCTTATCACTTCGGCTCTGAATTGTTTGGCAGTTTCGGATTCGCTGCATCACAGGACATTGGTGACCTGGTTTAGGATGGACTCGAGCGCATTCGCTCCACCAAGTTCTCAACAGGTCTAGCCTTTAGAACACTCGAAGCGGCGCAAAGAGATCTATTGCCACCACCATTGTCCTTCTATCTACAAATGATTATATCTGAATGTATGTTTCATCTCTCCTCAAAGCTGGGGTCGTCGACATTGATATGTATTTGACTCAAGGGCCCTGCACTAATCTTTCTCACAGCTTCATTAAGTGCTGCTGTTTGCATGCACCAAAGATTAGGCTTGCATCTGCAGTTCGTCTACAGCCAGTTAGCAGCTAGCCTATGTCTTTTAACAGAGAAGTTGAGTTTCAAGTGATGGTGTCACAGCACTGCGAGTCTTGAGAGCCTGGCCACATCCATGTTTCACCGATTTCAATGCACCATCTGGCGAGTATCTGTATACTCTGGGGCATACTGGCCATAGGTACCCATTGAAAAGTTTGAAGCATGGCAATTTCTCAGACTATTACCATTGCTGAGTGATGCAATGACTTATGTGACCACAACAACATCAGGCTTGATGACGACATCAAGAAAGGTCCTGGGATGGCCACTTGACGACTGTACTGGGGCGTTATTCAGCCCCGTGTAGTACATATGCCATGCCCACTTTACACTAGCTCAAGATGACCATTCAATCAGGTGTCTGAGTGCTCTGGAGTCTGCAGCTACATCATCATATCATTTTGGCTCCCCTTGTGACACTCATACATGAACCAAAAGCAGACAATTTGTTGATTGGAATTTCCAACCAACCCATCCCAAAGTGGTCAGTCAACCCATGCAGGCCCCAAATCCACCGAAGCCATTTCATCGCAGTATGTCCTATGCTTGCACTCTCAATATAAGCCAATCATTTTCATGTCGATGATCCCACCCATCTCACCATCCACGCCCCACAAGTGCTCTCTGTTCGTGTTTCCGCCGCTGTTCTGGACAAGCATTTGGGGAATGACTTCCATTGCCTCTGCGGTGGCTCTAAATGACCAGCCCTCAACCCCCATCACGCTTCTCGCTTTCGCGTGCAGCCCAACACTGATGCCCTTTTCAGTCACACCACCGCTGAGCGTGAGGATGGGATTGAGGTACACGTTACTTGCAATAGAGAGGGTGTTGGCAAGGTTGTGGTCTATTTTGTTGAGGATATCTTTCAATGGTCTGTGAAGAAGAATCACACATACTTTGGGGTCTGTGTGGGCAGTGAAAATGGTAAAGTATCTGAATAGAAGTCAATTCTTGAACAATGTTGGATGAACAAGAAGTACATACTCGTCCCCTATCTTCTCTATGTGGAAAATCTGCATCCAGTGCCCATGTCAGACTCCCATAGATCTTTGACACGGTTCACAATAGTAGCACCAACAGCAAGTGCGATACAGTTGTTGTCGGACTTGGGAATGTGTTGAATAGCTGAAACATTGGCTCACTCGGGGACGTGCTGGGTGGTATCTATATCAAGTCAAAACTAAGGCACAGCTTGTAATACTGTAGCAGTGGGACCCACCTGAGATGTCCTTTTCGGTGATGATGGGGTTGGCTTAAACTGGCTGAGGATGATGTTTTGCTGCACTCATGTGCTGTTTGAGAGGTTGCTGAGGACATAGGCAGTCTAGCATGCATTTGTGTGAGTGACATGTGGTATAGATGGTGGTGTTGAGGAAGGGACGTACCTCGCACGTCATAAATTCACTGGCAGCATCGAGGCTGGCGGTGCCAGTGATGCACAATGCGACAAGGCCCTCTCCTATTGCCTCAAAAATGAATGTGATACCCTCTTCATCAATTGGAAGAAGTGTTCTGCACCCCTTGGCAGCATGTGGTTGTGTAGGGGAACCATGGGGAGGATGATGGCGGGCAGGGTGCATGTGCATCGGACCAGAATGAGGACAAGGGGAGGCTGTGCACATGCGCATGCACGTCGGGCGAGGTGGCGAGGTGAGGGCAGGCAGATGGGCGGGAGGGGTCGTGTGAATTGAGGATGGAGCATCCATGCATGTCAGGAGGACGGAGGCAAGGGCAGGCATAGGGCACAGTCAAGGTTCAGTTGAGGCTCATGGGTGGTCCTTGTTGACAGACTCAGATATTGAATTTTGCAGATGACTCTATGGGATGCTCTTGCGAGGCAGATGAGGCCATGCATGAGCCTTCAAGGCCATATTTGGACCATGGCAAGGGAGGCAAGTGGTGGGGTCTCAAGATCTCACAGACCACTTTTCCTTGTAGTTTGCTGACTGTAACTTTGTCGACACAGATCCTTTGTACAGTCGTGACTACTTAGCAACCTTACTATGCCACGCTACTTTGTTTCATACGCTCACTGCTGCCCTGTCATGCACATAGCATATAAGATAGCTCATCAGTGCATGAGGCTTTGATAGGCCAACATGGACTCAGAAGGTAACCATCTCTTTCCATCACTAGGCTGTGAAAAACGTGCTGATTGCCCTATCAGTTGAACAGCTACATTCATTAGCAGATTCTCTTGTTGCTGAGTTTAAGCAAGGGAGAGGGACCAGTTATGTTGACAAGGCGATCAACCTTGATTGTAAAGCATTGGAACTCTGCCCACCAGGCCACCCCAACCAATTCATCTCCTTGATATCCCTTCCAGTTGATCTCAGTAACTGTTACAGCCATCTTGGAGTGATGAGGAACCTTGAGGAGGCCATTTTCCTCATTCATGAAGGACTTGCCCTTTGCTTGGCAGGGCACCATGGTTGACCCACATGTTTGAACACCCTTGCAAGCTGTCTCTTCATGAGATACAAGCGGTGTGGGGTGATGGCAGACCTACACAGGGGGACTCTCTTCGGTCCTACCCTCTAAACAACCTTTCATGCTGCCTCTCCGCTCGGTTAGTGTTTCAAAGTCCAGTCCAGGACTGGTGAAAAGACTGGCAACTGGACTGGACTGGACTGGTCATGCAACTGGACTGCAGTTGCAGTTGCCTACCTTTGAGCATCAGACCAGTTGCAGTTGCCTGGCTTATGGAAATTCAAAAGACCAGTGTAGATAACAAGGGGTCACTGATAACCTTCTGGACTAAACCAAACAGGTCAAAAGCTAGAGAAAAGTAAGAAGGGTGTGATATATTCAACCCTAAAGGGATTCAAACACAAGCTGATGAATAGGAGAACAAGGAATAGGAAGTCCGAAGGTCCCAGATGAAGTCCGAGATTTCAGACAGGTGCAATAAATCAATGGAAGGACACCCAAGAGATACCTGAGCGCTGGATTGTAAAGGAGAAAGCATAGAGAACATGGGACTTGAGCGAGAGCGAGGGTAAGTCATGCAACGGGCACTGGACTTCATATTGGAGATGTTTGAGACGATGAGGGATGAGAAAGAGATGATCAACACCAACTGGGCAAAAGATGTATTCGGAAATCCAAATACAGATATTTATAGTCTTGGAGCATACTCCGGACTTAATGGTAACCAAGGACAAGGTAAATAGAGAGATGAAACAAACAATGAGTATGGGACGTCATGAACTTTGACTAAGTCCTATTGACATGTCAATCCTCAAGTCCAAGAACCACATGATTCAGGAACAAACACGAGGTTGTCATGGTAAAGGACGACACTCATGAAACAATTCTGCAATTGAGTTTTGGAACACGAATAATTGATTATGAACCAATCAAAGAACACCCGACACGATCCGAATGGACACAGGACATAGGACATGGTTCGGACTTGTGATACGAGGATTTGGACTTGCAATGCGAGGATTCAGACTTGCAATGCGAGGATTCAGACTTGCAATGCGAGGATGAACGCTTCGGACTTCATTCGGACTTGATGAATGAGCTTTGGACTTTGATGGGATGTGATGGGGACGAGGTGTCAAGGACTGCTAGTGAGTGATGAGATGGCCAGATGATGTCGTACCATGTCAGGGAACGTAGCTTCCCTACACCGGTCCAAAACCAGTTGCAACCAGTTGCAACCGGTGTACAGCCACATTTCCTAATTAGTACTATCACCCCTAATTTATTCAGAATTTCTGGCAATTTATTTCAATTTTATTCACTCATATAGATTTGATGACATTTCTATGGGTCTAATAATGACATGTCAGTTTGAAATAGGTGTACCCCTTGATGGTGTGGACCGATTTGGGTGCATATTAGATCCACAGAACCCCATGAGTCTGTACTACAATCTGTGTGACTACTGCGAAGTGTGATTCCCATGGGATAGGGGTCAGACGACCGGTTCTTCAAAAGACCAGTTGCAACCAGTTGCAACTGATTGTAGGACTCATTTGGACCAGTTTCGTTCGGTCCAGTTGCAGGTTGCAGGTCCCTGGGACCTTCCCAGGACCGGTTGTGGACTGGTTGCCTAATTAGGAAGGTCAAAAACCGGACTGGACCGGACTTTTAAACACTAATTGTCGTTAGGAAGGTGAGGGAGAGGGAGAAAGAGAAAGAGAGGGCACATCCGCACCCTTGTTGAGCTCTTGTTGTCATTGTCATGTCGTTCTGGTCATCATACCATCCCAAGGTGGGTCGTCATGAGGTGGGTGAGTTCCAGTGTTCTGCGAGTCAGTGAACAGGAGTCGCAGTCACTGAAAAATGTAATCTGTGGGAAAGTCAGTAAACTTTGCCACCATTTGTTTGGATGTGACTTTCAGTGGTT
>JBBPJQ010000279.1:0-31328 GCA_038088795.1 Boletus rex-veris
GTTTTTCTATTTCTTTTCTTCTGTTTGATCTGGTAGTTAGTGTTGTTCTATCACCAGCTTATAGCCAGATTGGGCCTGGAGGATTATTGCCTATAGATTTCCCTAGCCATCTAGCAATCCAAATCCTGAACAAATGACAGCAACAAAGACTTCACTTAAGTGTGAGTCCTTTAGGGTTGTTTCATAGACAGCACAGTGTTTACACTAGCCATGCCTTAACTCATTTCAGACACGATTACCACTCATTTATTGCTAGGTATTATTTACCTTCTGTTTCTTCCATACACAGGGTTCCCACCAAATCAACCAAGGATAAGAAGATATTCACACTAATTGATCTCAACAACATGGTGACTGGTGATGAAGAAGTGGAGGGGTATGATTCAATGCAGGCATAGATGACTCAGAGCCTGCCAAATCGTCTGAAGACAAGAAGCTGTTGGCACTGCTGACCAGTAATGAAAGGGGCTATGATTCAATATGAGTTACAGTGTAGACAAGTACATTGTTTTGTGATTGCATGCAGATGTATCAAAATGTGAACATTTGCTCACAATTATATTTTCAAAGAGGGACTAAAAAAACAGATGAAATAATATACAAAAGTGTGCATTTGCACACATTTGTGTATAATTACACATTCAGGGCCTTTCTGATGAGCTTCAAGTTTCGAGATGGAATCCACGGAGGGCAAAGTGGATGCGTCAAGGTCATCAGGCAGTGCTGAGGTCATCAGGGACATATCAAAGAAGCTGTGAAACGCATCAGAACGGGCACACAAATGCTCAGAGACAAGAGAGCACCAGAACTCACCTAAGGAGGCTCAAGTCGAGCCAATTGAGCCAGGACGTGAAGCAGTTGTGTAACGTGAGTCCCACAACACTCCAGAATGCCCTACAAGTGTTAGAAATGAGCACCATGACAGAACGAACACACCACAACAGAATGAACACATCAAATCGAGATATCAGGCCAAGAGGCCATATGGGTCCATAGGAGGTGTTGAGAGTCAGTGAGAGAGATTCAGGCCACAGAAACATTGTTGAAGGCAGTGCACACAATGGGATAGACTCCAGAAGCCATGGGAATGAGCGCGTCATTGAAACAAGCACGCTATGTCGAGATACAATTAATCAAATTATGATCTAATGTTCATCTTTTATTAGACGCTCCCACACACCTCAAGAAAGAACTTGACACTGTCTTGGCACTCCAAGCCGACATCGACAATGCCAATCAAGCAATTCAAGCCACAAAGTTCACAATAGAGAAGCAAGAGCTTTCTGGTGATATGATGGCGACAATGGAGAGTTTGGAATGTACTCATGAACAATTGATGTCAAAGGTGGACATCCTCTACACATTGCTCAATGTGGGTGACAAGTTCCCAAAGCTTCAAGACATCAACCTCGACTTCACCCAGATTCTACTCCTTGCTCACGACTTGAAGATCAACATATGTAAACGGGCAATAGGAAGCTTCTTTGAGTGGGACAAACTGGACTGGGCTATCGGAGGGGCACAGAAAACACTTGGTACATTGAGTTGAGTCATGTAGTCTATTCTCACTTTGCCTAGGTATGAAGCTCCACCAACAAACATGCAAGGCTATTGCCAAGCGCCAACCCGCCCTGATGAGTGCCATTCGCAAATTCAATACCTACTGTCGACAACTATGACCCTTCATGGTCAATCCCACTTCCCACCACTCTGTCTATGAAATTGAATGACCTTTACAATGACCAGTCATTGATGGAAGACATCTGGATCACCCCATCTGTCAGCCACACTCCATGGTGGATGGAAGACAAATATGTTCATGTGGGTATTCAGGCAATGCTCAAACATAATCAGTGCTTAGAAGAACAGTATTGACTTGGTGTGGAGGCTGACAATCTTTGTCGCTGGTTTGGTAATGAACTTGCGACAGTCGAGCTTGCTCTTAGAACCCCAGGAAGTATATATCTTACTAAATATGTTTTCTTTTGTGACCTACTTCCTATTCAGACGAGGCTTTCTACCTTAGCCTGCAGCATTTCCGCGAGCAACTATTAATGCTCCCTCTGCATTGGTTGAGTTCATTGGCATCATGAGCCTGATTTGATACGCACATCAAGGACACCACTGAAATGGCAATTAAGCTGTCTGGCAGGATGCCTGAGATATCACAGCATTGGGTCAACCTGACTACCATTGAAGTCCTGCCTGATGAAGAACAAGCAAAGGACAGCACTGCTGAAGGAGGACCTGTGACACTTGATTCAGATCAGGTGATCTGGATCAATTACCTCACAGCAGAACAATCTGATCTCCATGATGATGGTGCTGACAATCATGAGGAGGATGAGGTGAACATTGTGTCCATTCAAATCACCTGGGACCTGCCAGTGGTACATAATTCACATCTTATGAACATAGGGCGAAAGCTGATCCTGATTAGGACTTACATGTTGATATGACTCTGATCCCGCCATCAACCCAGATTGACGCAGAGACAAGAATGCATGCCTCAAGAGACAGATTACACCACATTACATTTGAATCTCCAGACGTCACAATGCTTGCATCTCCCACATCATGTGTTAATGACATCTATATCAATGGTTGCATACCTATTCTCTTTTCTGCCCTTGGAGTCCCAGAGAAGCACCCATATGCAGTTTTCTCAACTTTTGATCTGCCACACATGAGCTCCATGATGAGAATCTTTGGAGAGTCACTCGGCACACGAAGTTTTGGACTAAAGATATTTGGATCATTCCCATCCATCGGCCATCCTCCATTCACTGGGTTTTGCCAGTGTGCATAGCTTATATCACTCGTTGTGAGCTATGCCTCTTTGATAGCCTCACTGAACAGACATCTGGCATAGAGATGTTGATGTACGTTCTGCTTTGTAGGGTTCTTCTTCCATTACTAACTACTTACCATAGAACATCATGAAACTCATTTTTCAACTCTCTGGCATTGTGAAAAGGATCTGTCCTGATACTCAGCTTGACTTTAGAAATGAGTCATGGACTGCGTGTCCCATTCTTGTCAGTCCCATCTCTCACAATTACCTTGCTTATTCTAGAAGATTGAGGCATTGCAGACAAATGGACATGATTGTGGGATCTGGGTATTGGCGAGTGTCACTGCAATACTGTGGGGATTCAATGTGATGGGGCTGAGAGAGTCTGATATACCCACTTTCTGACACTACCTACATTTATGTATGCTAGCCTTCACTGTTAATTAAGTAGTTCTGTCTATGGATTTTTGTCTGTTTTCAATAGATTAGAACCTGTAAGATGGTCATATATATAGGCATCTTGATCTGATAAATTGGACTGAGTTCAAATGACTGACATGCCAGCAAGGTTTGGCAAGTGAATTGGGTGATTGAGTAGGTTCGTGGGTGTAGCTCTTTGCATAAGGTAGTGATGGTATTGTCAAATTATTACAGGCACAATAAAGAAGAGGGAAATTAGAATGACTGAAAAACACACCCAATAAACAACACTGTCAATGCAAACGGCCACCAAAACATTATCAATAGTGGCAGAATAGATCAAATATGCCATGGAAGCAAGGAGAATGAGCAAGTCAGATTAGGAGTTGTCAAGTGCAATTGAAGCCATGGAAGCATTGGCAACTGGGTCCATATGGATGAGATAGGGTGTGAAACAGATGGTGCAATGAGTGGCATACGCTGTGACTTGAAACGAGTTGAAACATGGTTGCTAGCTGGACAAGGGGGTCAGCACCAGTGATCCAAGCACAATGTAAAGATGGATGTACCTGAGGTGTCCACACCACCTCCCAACAACCCTAGACGACCTCATCACCACCTAAACCCACTGCACTACCAAGGATGAATTAAATTGTGACCTAGAAGAGTTAGCATCAGTAGATGACCCTATCACACCCTGGGGATAACGACATTTTCAGGATGTTTATAGTGCATTGAAAATGACTAATAGTAGTATGAAATTTTTCCTTATATTTTTCTGTTTGCTAAATTTCAAATTAATATCATGATGAAAATGTTCAGTGAAATCTGTACTTTTTGGCAATGTATTACCCTCATAAAAATTTCAAATGAAATGATAAGTTTAAGGAGACCATAAAGTTATCATAAAATTTGAGATTTAGTTAATACCTTTTCTGGCATTCAACTTCTGAAATTTTTGGCTGGCAAAAATAACAAACAAAACATGAGATTTTACATTCTCCTTTTCAAGCATAATAAATATCAAATTTTTAGATATCTAAAAGGGCATTTCAAAAGATAACATTTTTCAGCTGAGAAAAGTCATTAGATGCTCATCACTTGCTCAGTGGGCACTCTTCGAGCACTCATCAGGCACTTGTTTGGGCATTCAGTGGTGATTTGGCATGGTAGATAGTCACAAATATGCATATGTACTACAAGATTCTCACGAGCCATTCCTCTGCTGCGTTGGTCATTAGGATCTAGATTGTTATCTCAAAGACTGTAGATAGTTGGGGGACATGATATGAAATTCGTGACCCAAGGACAGAGCCTCATCTTCGTCCTCTGTGGTGAGGGCAGGTGGACAGGCGGTGTCACAGGCAGCGGGAGGATGTCTGGCAAGTCTCCCTTGCTGTTCCTGTACTCACATACTGTTCTTGTATTTCTCCCCCTTCATGGATGCACACCTTCATCACCAATCGTTATGTCATCGTCTCCCTGAATACATCAGTAGGTTGAAAAACAAAGGCCAGTGAATAGAGGAGGGAGACTCATTGATGTATACACCGACAAGTACTTAAAGAGTTGGTGCCCATCATCTGTGAGCGTGAAGCCAAAGATGCAGGTGCTGACTGAGTCAATATCACTGGATTGGGAAGCCACAGGTGGGTCTTCATGCACAGGGGCAGGACTAAGAGCACGAATGCCAGTGGGATCAGCATCGTTCACCCCTATGGATATTTGTATCTTTGTCTCAACTAATGCTCTGACAGACTGCAGTCACTCGTCAGTGGGATCGGCATGTGTCTGGATATATTGGAGATGTGCAGCCTTGTGGGAGACAGGTATGGGTTTCCCAGATGGATTACAGGAAACTCCATGCATGTCTACATCGCAGCAACGAGAACATAACAGCAAAACATCATAGTCCTAGAGGGCATACCTGATATAGATATCTCCTGTCAATAAGGGATGCATGTTGCACAAGTGTTTTGAATGAGTCCATACCTTGGGCCAATATGATCACAAATGCATATGCAAACATAGGACTTGATGATCTCAAAAGTGTATACACCCACAAGCTGAACAACAATAGACTGGCCACAACGGTAGCTTAAATGGAGGAAAGGTCAAGGTCACCTTCCACACCCGTTTTGGGAAATGTTGTACTCCATAGCACAAAGATGCACCAAAGGGGAAGTTGTCCACAATTTACAAGAGAGCAGGGAAGACAAAATGCAATTGAGATTGTTGGAATGAGAGATGAGACAACACAAGAAACAGCCTGTGGTATATCGCGAGCAGAGTCCTTGAGAAGAGGCTATCCACAGCAAATCACGGACAGGGGGTGGTCAGAATGATGTGCGAGATACTACCAGTGGTATACAACAGGTAGGGAGGTTATGAGGACACTATGGACAGTACTTCAGACCATGCGCAGAGGCAAGACTAGGGAATGTGATCACCATCCCCATTGATAAGGGAGGGCCAAGACAATGTACGAGGAACTGCCAGTGGTATACCATGAGCAGTGAACCTGAGAGCTTGCCTGTCTGCAGTAAACTACAGACAATTGAAAAGGACGTGGCCAAGGCAACATCAGTAAAGTTGTGGCTTTGAGTTGTCACATAGAGAGTAGAGGAAGGAGACTTGTCAGTGTCAACACAGACGAGGTCAGACAACGAAGGCTGGTGAATAGAGCAGGGAGACTTGTTGGTGTATACACCGATGATAAAGTTGTGGCAGAAGGAGTGCGACGATCATTGATGGGATGAGACCATGGTTGTTCACAGTAAACCATGAAAACCGAGGAGAGGTTTGGTACAGTTGCCTGCAGTAAACTGCAGACAACATCCAGATACTTTCCAGTGTTTGATATGGGAGAGTGAGGCGGGTGGTGTTGTTGACACTGCCACCCACTTATTTCTCTAACCAAGTTCAGACTCAGCTGTTGAGTCCCTCCTGCTCACCTCCCACCCAGGCTTCCCAGTGGTGAACACTAGGAAGCATCTTCCCCTACTGTCTATGGTATACCACAGGCAGTCTTCAGGGCTCTCTGATGTCGAACATCAGAAGTGTCTTCTTCCTGTTAGTAGTTTACTGCGGACAGTCTCCAAAATAAAATTTGACACTAGAGTACTAAGTACGGCTCCTACTGTCCATGGTTTACCACGAACAGTTTCTACCATGGTATACAAGTGGCCTCTCCTTTTTGCCTTGGTCATTTCTCCCGCAATCATCATCCTCCTACTCTCAACACTCCATGTGGTTCACCACAGGGAGTGTCTCCCAGCTAATGGTTGTAGCCTTACAGTGATGTTCATCATCACCCCGCCCCTGTTTCCTGGGGTTGGCAATCTCTTCCTTTACACTCTACTCTACTGGGACTGCCGCAAAGGTTGGATCTTTCCCCTCCATGAATGGAACGAGTGCAGTGATAATGTTGGCCGCAGCACAATTTACTCCACATGGACTCTCATGACCTCACTACCCATGGTATACCACAGGCAGTCTCTTGTCATCCTGACGTGCCCCCTTCCCCTTACTTGATCATCTGTGACAGCTATCACCTCATGATCATGACCACACTTGCCTGCAGATAACTTCTTCTCAAGCCATACTATCCATGGTTTACTGCAGACAACTTCCCCTCATCACCCTCCATGGTACACTGCATGATGATTGTCATTGTTGAAGAGATAGCATGTATTACACCCAGCACTCTACTCTCAGCACTCCACATGGTTTACCACAGGGAGTCTTATGGCGACAGTCATCACCCACCTCCATTCTCCCCACTCTTCTCAACTGTCCCCCCATCGATGGTGATCATTATTGTCACACCTATTCACTCTGGTATGGCTTATCTGTCTCCGGAACTGCAGGAGCATTGGAGCTAGGTAATACAGATACAGTTACAAGATGTGGGTGTACTCATTTCATTTCTTTAAGACACTTGACCATTAATCCCTGTACCTTAAAACATCCACATACAACTCTTTTCCTAATGGTGAAAAGGTGCAAAATATGTCTGCGAGCACATCATCAGACCACAAACTACGGGTGTGCAGCCAAAGCCTGCGGGCCTGTGGAAATGATCACATCCATGGTGCACAATATGTGTTACAACTCATTCTTTTCTCTTACTTGTACTCGATAGTTTGACTCTCACTTATGGACTTTCTTTTCTTTTCGTCGCTGACTCACCCACATTCTATAAGACCTTATCATCTTATCTCTTATCTCTTATCTCACTTGCTTCATCAGTGACTATCTTTCCTCACATTCTATTACCTTCTATGCCTACCCTCAACCACTGTACTCGAGTATATAAACCCTTGATACCGATACCTTGTACTCTAGCTTAGATCTCCTTGAATCTACCTTGTCTCTGTTCTAAGACTCCTTCGAGCATTAGACTCATCACCTTCAAACCTCGAACCATTGTCTATTCTCTGGCCTTAGACCAGCCCCTTGAACCCTTGAACCAGTCACTCCCACTGTTGAGTGGAGTGTCTTCCTCAGACTTCGTGCTACCATTAAGTGCTGTAATGCACAGCATAGTGTTGACGAGCTGTGATATGATACAGGTCGAAGAGCATAGCATTGGCGAGAAGTAGTATGATGACTGAGTAGGAACAAAGTCTATCTCCGAGACAATGTGAAGACTCGATGGTCTCTCTATCCTGGAACAACGCAGGACTTGAGGTCACCAGAAACTAACATGATATTGCATAGAACCACATAGTGTAGTAACAATGTACAGAGCTTTTCGGCCAGCATTACTGTAATAAACCCATGATTCTGGGATCACTCTGGTATGGGCCCTTCAGCCCAAGTGGAACTAAAGGTGACCAAGAAGATAAGAAGGGCCTGGAAATGCTGGAGCCACACATAGCATCAGTAAAGTGCATCAGGCCTATCCAATGGGTTATGACACATGGCTGAGAGAGAGAGTCGGGTCTGTGTTCATAGGTCACGAGACACTGCCAAGAAAGTGAGTCAGGCCTGCATGAGATGCACCGACAAATTACCGAAAGAGTGAGTCAGGCCTGTGTGAGATACACCGACACACCACTGAGAGAGTGAGTTGGGCCTGCATGGGATGCACCAACACACTACCGAGAGAGTAAGTCGGGCCTGTGTGAGATGTGCTGACACACCACCGAGAGAGTGAGTCAGGCCTGGGTAACAAGTCACGATATACCACCGAAAGACTAAGTCGGGCCTGTGTGAGATACAATGACACACCACCAAGAGAGTAAGTTGGGCCTGTGTGAGATGCACCGACACACTACCGAGAGAGTGAGTTGGGCCTGGGTAACAAGTCACGACACACCACTGAGAGAGTGAGTCGGACCTGTGCGGGATGCACTGACACACTACCGAGAAAGTGAGTCAGGCCTGGGTAACAAGTCATGACATACCGCTGAGAGACTGAGTCGGGCCTGTGTGAGATACAGCAACACACCACCGAGAGAGTGAATTGGGCCTATCTGGGATGCAAGGACAAACTACCGAGAGAGTGAGTTGGGCCTTGGTTGTTGAAATCTGGGTATTCACTTTCAGCTCTTCTATTATATAACCCAGATTCTAGACCTGATTACATCAGTGATCCAGACTTCCAGACACTAGGTCTGATTACACTATCACATATCATTCATCATATGACATTATAGATAACCGCCATTATTGCTATTGGCTATAGATAGGACTCTTATCATTCATTATATGATATGACTCATTCCTATCTCTTATCTTTACCTACCCTAGAGTAGAGGCATACAGGTACAAACAAATACCTGAACACTATATAGAGGAGAGCTTATTCCATACCACTCTCCTTAGTTCTAAAAAACTCTTACTACTGTATTCAAAGCTTGTTTCTTCAAAGCTTGTTTCACTTGCTTTCTACACACCTCTGCTCCTCAAGCTAGCAACCTCTATCCTCAGACCTAGTGAGTACCTCCCACTAGGCACATACCTTCCTCTTGTCACTTGCACTACGCTTGTGGCACCTACTGCTCTTAAAACAGTAGAGATAAACAGAGTACCGCACACTTCGTTAGGTTATGAGCCCCGCTTAATCAAGGCTTGACATACTTGCACTTTCCTGTCACCCTTGATATAGCAGAATGGAGGCTAGAGTTGCTGCGAGTTTCTCTAAGACTATTGTCCTTCTTGGACATTGTCTCATGCTTGTCGCTACCAACATTCCCTTGTATACACTTAGGGCTGTTTATTTCTTTGTTCATCGCTTTGGAGACATTCTCATTTGAGTGAATGATGGTTATTTTTCTCTTAACATGAATCACAATGCTAACAACGAACATTACACATTGGATCTGCTTTTGTCTACTAGACCCCAAGAACCAGATCAACAGGTTCGTGGTGATTCACCTCCACCTCCATCGGAGAGACCATCATCTTCCCAACCATTGTCTGAACCTGCGACCAGAGTAACCTACAAGATTTATTCCGAGAGACCCCCTTTGCAGTTGTCCTACTCCCCTGCTCTTCAAAAACTCCCTTCCATTGTCTATATACCGTGCCCAGAGGATCCCCAGTGTCATCATCGACTCACCGCTGATTTGACTCCCTTTCATCTTTCCTGCCCTTCTTGTCAATGCCATGTTGAAGAAGGAGAATACTGTGATGAAATCAGAGGACTTAGTGCTGGAGAAGTTGCAATTCCTCACAAACTACTTGTTCAAGGAGGTTACACTTTTGCTCCCACTTATAGACCATTCAGAGGAAGAACTAGATCGGAATCTATTCATTCAGACCTTCCAGGCCTAGTTGATAGCCCAGAACCGATTCCCATTCCTCCTCTCCCTGCACCATCTCCTCCTCCACCTCCTTATCATCCACCACACAATCCTCTAGATGGTGCACCTCTCTGAATCTCAACACCAGAACTTGAATCTAGGTTTACCACCGATGAGCTTCAATGCCTTCAAGAACAGTCTATGGCAACAATCCATTGAGTATCACTTGACACCTTTGGCCAACCAAGATCAAGGAGGAATCAGATGAACGGCAATTTTCCAAGATCCCCTTCCACTACCACAGATGGATCTCTGCCAGCCTATTCATCATCAAGGTTGGGTAGTCCCCTTCCTTAGACAGAATGGCTTCAAACCTTGGGTTCACTCGAGGAAATCCCACCGGGTGGTGATGCCTTTTCAGGTGTCAACAGCCGAGACTTCTACCCGGGATAATTCAATCCTTGCATGTTCGTTCATGTTCAAGGATAAGTCACTTTCCTTTACTTATGCTGGTGCCGGATGGGCTTTCCCCTCCGAGACTTATATTTCTACCACACCTACATTAGTATATTTCCAAGGACACGAGGTTTTACACAGAGATCTATTTCCTCCTCTTTCCAACTTCAATCCTGGAGACATCTATTGTTCTCATGACGTCCATGAAGTTCTTTATGATTCCCTTTACCCAAACATTTATATCGGTGATCCCATTGATTGGTATAACTGATTCACCAGGTGATTGGCTCCTACTCCTATCCAGCGGTACTGGAACTACAACTTCGACAAGTACCAATGCAAAAGCTGGAGATTTGCGAATCCTGTCCAACACAGGCTTCAACAGCAGATTAGGAAGTGTTCAACCCTTTCTGAGATGCGAGAGGCTTGCCTCCACAGACTCTATGGAGAACAGGATGAAGGCAGACCACCTCGTCGTGCTGCTGCCATTGCTGGTGAAGTTCGGAGACATTCCCTCTTGTAATGGATTGGATTGACATGGACAATGTATATTTCTTGAGCACTGGGACTAGACAACATGGTTGCAGATCTGATACTCTCGATAACAGTATATTTCTCCTTATAAAGATGAACACTGAACACACTTTCCAACAGACATGTCGGCCACTGTTCCTGCTGTTGCAGATCGATGGATCGATGGATCCCTCCTTGGTCGCATTCAGGTCCTTGAAGGACAGAAGAACTATTCGGTTTGGAGTGCTCAAGTCAAAGGAATACTAGGCTCGATTGGTGGAGAAGGTTTCATTGATGGAACTTTAAGGAACACGCAGCACATTGCTGCTACAGACGAGACAGCCTGAAAAGCTGCAGATTAAAAAATTCTAGGTTTCCTTTCCATTACTGTCAATGATCAGCTCTCCACCACCGCTCCAACCACTTGGGAAGAATACATTGTCAACACAGGGACTACAGCTGCACCTGTTCAAACGACCTACCATAGGTCCAAGGTCTACCACTTCTGGGAACTCTTATTGGATCGCTTTGCCTCTAAAGGCATCATAGGACAGTTCTACTGACTGCATAAGGTCCTTTGCACTCGCATTAGGCCCCAACATGCATCAGACGATATTTTGGAGATACAACAGTATTTTTCAGGCATGCTCAATACAGGCCTCGACCTCCCGGAATCTCTTTGTGCTATGTTTATTCTAGCACAACTTCCTGATGAATTTGAAGCACTTCAGTTCACCCTTGTTTATACCACTCATCCAGATGACTTTACAGTCAATACCAATGTTCAGGCCATCCTTCAAGAAGTTGATCTTCGCCACTCGAAGCTTTGCCCTCTTTCTTCATGCATTACTCATGTACAAGCGCCCCCTCCTCATCAATCTTCTTTGTCCTCGTCCTTGAACAGGACTAATGTCATTTGTCATGGCCCTCCACAACAGAATAAGTGAAAGAACCAACAACAGCCTAATCAGCAGTTGTCTGGCCAACCTTCATCTTCTGGGGGAAACCCAAAGAAGAAGAGACATTCAAACAACGAAAAGAGAGGATGGTATAATCAGCGAAATGCTGATAAGAAAGGAAAAGGCAAAGCTCCTGCTCAGGTGTCAATGGTAAACAAGTTTACTAACTCTAACCCTGATCCCTACTATGGAATGGTTGAGGAGGATTTTTGATCCACCTCTGGCCTTCAGGAGATAGAAGTCAAAACACAAAACATTGATTCAGATGTCATTGAACATGCATGGGATGGACCATCTGACGATTTCATGGACATGTCACTGGATATGCAATCCACTGTCCACTAGTCCTTTCGTTCCTGCCACCTCTCCCTCTGATCCTGTGGAGAGTCCAGATCTTACTGGTAGGATCACCAAGCCAAAGAAGAAGAAGACGACTACCTTCATGTTAGGAGGGTTAGTCATGGAACAATCATTACCTGGTCATCCAATCAGAGAGTTTCCCCTTCAGGAGGAAACTTTTTCATACTTTAATGATTATAATCTGGTTTCATTCACTAGCCTCTCACATGGCATCCAGGGGATGATGATGAGAGAGACGCCTTTGAACCCTAGTGATGTATTTACCGAGAATCATATCTTCTCTTCTGCCTGGTACACTGTTGGAAACACACTAAGTCCAACTCGTTCACATTGGATGATTGACAGTGGCAGTACTGATCATATCAGTCCTTATCTGAATGACTTTGCTCATCTTTCAGGAGGTACCAAAAACACTTCAATAGCTGATGGTTCTCTTGTCTCCATATATGGTCCTGGAAAGGTAATCCTTCATCCTCATGGAAGTGACCTTTTGGTCCTTGAACGAGTATAGTATGCACCTCGAGCATCACACAGACTTTTGTCTGTTGCTACCCTGATCTCTCAGGGATATCAATTTGAAATTGATTCTACAGAAACCCATATCTGGAACAACCAAGGACATCTGGTCATCTGGGCTTCTGCCTCATTTCCAAACAACAATCTCCACTGGTTTCAGTCTTCTATGATTACTCTAGGAAAGATTGTTTCGGTGACCTCTATTGATTCTTTCTCTTTGTGGCACCTTCGTTTTGGACATTGTTCCAAGAATGCACTCTGACAGCTCACTCGTCACACTTCGGGCTGTCTGGAGATTATCATTCCTTCTGACTTTCCTCCTTGTAGGGGCTGCTCTGAGGGTAAAATGGCAGATCGCAGCTTCAGTCCTTCGATCAAGCATGCTTCTCGTCCTCTTGCTCTCCTTCATACCAATCTCATGGGCCCCTTTCCTGTGGAATCCCGCTCCCGCTCTTGCTATGTTCTGACTCTCATTGACAATTATTCCAGCTTCACTCTCCTTGCTTTCCTTCGGGAGAAGTCTGGTACCCTGACTGCCCTTCAGCACCAATTCCTCTGGCTGGAGGCTCATTCTGACTCTCGGATCACCTCTGTACGTTCAGATTGCAGGGGGGAGTATATGGGTCGAGACGTTCAATCATTCTTCGCATCCAGAGGGATTACCCATCAGACTTCTGTTCCTCATACCCCTCAGCAGAATGGACGTGCAGAGAGATTCAATCGTACCATCATAGAGAAGGCTGAGGCAATGCGCCATCATGCTTGCTTACCCAGGATCTTCTGGCAAGATTCACTGGAGACTGCATTACATGTCTACAATAGACAACCAGTTCGTCGTCATGGGTGGAAAACACCCATTGAACAATTCAATGGTACAGTGCCTGATGTTTCATACTTCAGAGTGTTCGGTTGCAGCATCTTTGTCTTCATACCTCCAGAGATAAGGAAGGACAAACTGTCCCCTAAAGCAGAAGAAATGACATTCATTGGTTATGAAACCAATACCAAGGGTTGGAGATTCTGGTCATAAGCCAGACATTGTCTCTTTATCTCTACCCATGCCACATTTGATGAGACTCAATTCAGATCATGTTCCAGAGATCTTGCTGTCGAAGACCAAGCCCAGATACTAGAAGACCCTGCAAATGACCCACTAGATAAAGAATCGGATAAGGAGAACCCAGAACCTCCTTCCACTCCCTCTCATCATGTCATAGTAAATCTACCTGATCTTGGATCATTACCTCGTCCTAGATCTAGATCACCTTCACCACCTCAATCATCTGATCATAATACTTCCTTTCCATCACCACCTGTTCATTCTCCACCTTGTTGGGATCCATCTAGATCCACACCAGTTTATTGTGTACCTCCATCATCATTAGAATCTTATGCTCATCAACCTCCAATCACACCAAGAGCACCATTTCGACCTCCTGTACCAGAGAGACGTTCCACTAGGAATGTTAAACCAAGGATCATTCCTGATAACACTTATGGGAATAGACCACCTATTGAAATAGAGAAAGAGATTCATGGCAAGTTGAAATCTCACCAGGAGGAGTTAGTAACTGTGGACATAGCGGAACAAGCTGTTCCTCCCAGACCCACTAACGAGGATGATGATATGGGTGAGCTTTACAGCAGTCAATGGATGCAGTTCCATTTGTCTGCTGCAGTTTCCCAAAGCATTCCTAAACAGTACAAGGATGTTTTGAGGCTCATTTCATCATCAGAACAGAGATCTTGGAAAGAAGCGATGGATGAAGAATACAAGTCCCTTATAAGCCGAAAGGTTTGGACTCTTGTTGATCTACCAAAAGGTCGTGAACCCATCAAGGGAAGATGGGTTTATGCAGTTAAAAGTGATGGCCGTAAGAAGGCTCACTTTGTTGCCAAGGCTTCACACAAATCTTCGGTATCGACTATGAAGAAACCTTCTCACCAGTAACCAGGTTTGAAACCATCTGTCTACTCCTTGCGCTTACAGCTCTGGAAGACTGGGAGCTCGAAGCTCTGGATGTTAAAACAGCATTCCTATTTGGAGACATTGATGAGGAGCTGTATATGGTTCAACCTAATGGTTTCATTCAAAAAGACCAGGAGAAAAAGGTCTGTCGACTTAGGAAGGCCATTTATGGCTTCAAACAAGCTGCACTCCAATGGAACAAGCAGCTCCACAAATCCCTTCTTGAACTCAGATTCAAGAGATGCTATGCAGACCCAGGGGTTTATGTCAAGTTTATTGGTGATAAACTGATAATTCTTGTTTTCTATGTTGATGACGCTCTTTTTATGGGTAATGATAGATCACTTATCCTCAACTACAAGAAACAGTTCATGAATCATTGGGAATCTAGAGATCTTGGCGAATCCAAAGAATACCTTGGAATGAGGATAATCAGAGATTGCAAGAGATGCACTCTGAGGCTTGATCAATGCTCCTATGCTGCAAAGGTAGTTGAGCACTTTGATCAAACAAACTGTAAACCAGTTCCTACTCCTCTTCCGTCTGGTTACACTCTGAAACCCAATGAAGGAGAATCAAACCCAACTCTTCGAAGTCGTTATCAATTGGTCATTGGATCATTGCTCTATATTATGCTTGGCATATGACCTGATCTTGCCTATTCAGTAATCAAGATGTCACAGTTCTCTGCAAATCCCTCTGAGGAACACTTGCAGAAGGTGCTCTATATAGTGCACTATCTCGCACACACTACCAAGTTGTGCTTGACCTATATTGTGGATGGACCAGTCAATGGTTTTGTTGCATACTCTGATACTGATTGGGCTAGAGACATAGAGACCTCACAGTCTACTACGGGATATTCCATCTTCCTTGCAAATGGAATTGTGTCCTGGCTGTCTAAACGACAGAAGAGAGTTCGCATTTCCTCCACCAAAGTAGAATACTATGGAATGACAGAATGTTGCAAGCAGATCCAATGGATCCACAATCTGTTTGAAGAACTTTCCTTCCCCCTCTCCACAATTCCCCTGTGTGTTGATAACCAGGGAGCTATGTTTCTTGCTTCGAATCCAGCTCAAGAAGGACAAACTAAACATGTTTGTATCCCTGAACATTATATTTGGGATGCTGTTGAAGAAGGTAAAGTTGAACTATTCTATGTTCCTTCCAAACAACAGTTTGCAGATATCTTTACCAAGAATCTTGGAAAGATAGCCTTTGAGCGTGGACGAAAGAGTTTGACTTTATCTCTCTTTTCATGACAACTCATGTTTCTAGTGAGGAGGAGTGTTGAAATCTGGGTATTTGCTTTCAGCTCTTCTATTACATAACCCAGATTCTAGACCTGATTACATCAGTGATCCAGACTTCCAGACACTAGGTCTGATTACACTATCACATATCATTCATCATATGACATTATAGATAACCGCCATTATTGCTATTGGCTATAGATAGGACTCTTATCATTCATTATATATACGATATGACTCATTCCTATCTCTTATCTTTACATACCCTAGAGTAGAGGCATACAGGTACAAACAAATACCTGAACACTATATAGAGGAGAGCTTATTCCATATTGCTCTCCTTAGTTCTAAAAAACTCTTACTACTGTATTCAAAGCTTGTTTCACTCGCTTTCTACACCTCTGCTCCTCAAGCTAGCAACCTCTATCCTCAGACCTAGTGAGTACCTCCCACTAGGCACATACCTTCCTCTTGTCACTTGCACTATGCTTGTGGCACCTACTGTTCTCAAAACAGTAGAGACAAACAAAGTACCGTGCACTTTGTTATTGGTAACAAGTCACAACATACCACCCAGAGAGTGAGTCGGGCCTGTGTGAGATGCACCGACACACCACCGAGAGAGTGAATCAGGCCTGTCTGGGATGCAACGACACACTACCGAGAGAGTGAGTTGGGCCTGGGTAACAAGTCATGATATACCACCGAGAGAGTGAGTTGGGCCTGTGTGAGATGCACCGACACACTGCCGATAGAGTCAGTTGGGCCTGTCTGGGATGCAATGAGACACTACTGAGAGAGTGAGTTGGGCCTGGGTAACAAGTCACAATATACCACCGAGAGAGTGAGTTGGGCCTGTATCGGATGCAACGACACACTACCGAGAGAGTGAGTTGGGCCTGTGTGAGATGCACCGACAAACCACAGATCAAGTACATTAGGCCTGGGTAACAAGGCACGACACACCACCGAGAGAGTGACTGGGGCCTGTGTCATACATCACGACAAGTGAGCCGGGCCTGGCAATCACGACACATCGCTGATGGAGTCGGCCGGGGCTAGCAGACCACATTTTGGCATGGCCCTTGTCTTTCACTCTTGTTGTGATATTAACAGACTATCAAACGAAGGCACAAACACATAATAATGAGGGGAAACACAACATCTTAAATTACAACAGTCAAATAGTTACATTATGAGATCATCAGAGGTATCTAAAAGCTGTAGTAATGATGCCCGAAACTTGAGGAGGGTTCGCTGGCGTTCACTGCCAGCAAAGAAATGCACAGTTGCCTGCCAAATACCAGCCCTGAACATCTGGTTGCCCTCAGCAGCTGGGACGTTGGTGGTGAACCATCCTATGTTAAAGCCACTTGCTAACAAATCAATAGGTTTGACCGACATAGCATTGTTCTCCGAATGCATGGGGTTGGATATTGGTAGGACACTTACCATCATGATAGATGTGCTGTAATTCGACACCCATTGACTCAAGGTAGTCCTGTATGGCATCGGCGCTCTCATGCACTGTGCCCGACGGGATATAAGCACATCACGTGTTTGTTGACAGCATTGCTTACCAAAATGGATTTCATGATCAAGGGTGTCCAGTTCCCAGCAACGTTCCATGGGGTCTAGGAATCTTCCACAACAAAAGCACAGCAAGTGTTCCAAGTCGCAAATGCTTGGGGGTGTCAGCCTCGAATAAGAAGTCCCATCTATGGCACTGGAGCTCGGCCTCTGAAGGTCTGTGTCATCGACCATATCCACGTCTTCAACGTCAGGCAACTTGAGGTGTGACTTGGCAAGCATCGGTGAGCTCCTGCTGGATAGTCCTTCAATTGGCATTGGTGGCAAATCGAGAAAGACTGGTAGAGAATTGGCAACAGGGTCGGGGCTTCGAGGTGATAGTGACAGCTGCTCAGATGGTTGAGGAAATGTGGACAGTTGTGGGGTTGGAAATGGCAGCTGCAACAGTGGGGATGTAATGCCACTATTGCTGTTCGGGTGTTCTGTTTCCAGAGTATTGGTATCACCGAGAGTCATTGAGCTGGAATGCATTGAGCTCACCAGGCGATGGAATTGTGTCAGCAAATACTAATCGGGCCAGCACTTGATTGGTGATGGCACTGTATGGGTCTATTCCACCTATAATTAGTAACCTGAGGAGTGGACCATGTGGTGACTCACCTTCTCGCTCATCATCAGGGGTATCATCCATAATGCCAAAATCGGCATCTGATAGCATCTGCTGAGGCAGGTGCCAAGGTGGCTGATCATTGGCAAAAGTATCTGTCAACGTCATACAAATCGGGAATCCGATGCAAACAGCATAGGAATGAGAATACTCACCAGATAGAGTGAATTGAACAGTTTTCATCTGGTGAGGGGGCATCATGGAGTACGAGAATCTTGCTGTGGCCTGCCTTTAAACTGATGGCCCGGGTCAAAGTGTTGGGCATCGGAATCTGAAATCAGCCTCCACCTCATTGTTGCTTTCACTAGCCGAGCACCGCCACCTTGGCATCTGCCAAATGACCTGTTTGCTGAGACGTGTCAGCAAAACATTGTCAGAGCTTCAACACGCATTCCCTCCATTTCACTCATTCTGCTGTTCTCTCCACTCCCTTCAGACAACTCCCTCACCACATGGCTCGGAAGACCCTCGCTCAGAAGATGATTGAAGAATCGCAGCAAAAGATGCTTGCAGCACTCACTCGGGTTGGTCAACTGGTTCCAATCAGCTCATTGTGGTCGGTGGTATGGCAGGGAGCAATAGAAGAGTTGAGGGAACAATTGGTGCATGGCACAGTACTGAGGGTCTACATCCGACATCAAGGCAATGTGGGATGGATCTACTGAGATTCCTCAGTGGATCGTCACATGTGCCATCAAGCTGTCGATGCTCTGCACCAGCCAATACCCATTGTGGGATCAAATCACAAAGGCCAATGTTGATCGTCAGCCAGATCACCTGTGGCTTCACCCTTCACCTCCAGTCATCAATGCTAACACTCCCATGTCTGTCATGGCAACAGACACTATGTTTGAGGAGGAGGGCAAATCGAATGGCCACCACAAACGCACAAAGAGTCAGGCCATCATCCCAGAAGACGTCTTAAGGGAGCAGCAGTGAACACAGCAGGACAAAGAAGTGCCAATGCAAGGGTGCATCAATAAAGGCAAGGCAAGAGAGGTTGGCCCTGAGGCTCCACCGATGCCAGACACTGGAGACACCAAAGGCAAAGGGAAGGCGGTCAACGAGATTAAGGAAGAGGAAAAGGAACTGATGCAAGGGCACATCAATAAAGGCAAGGCAAGAGAAGTTGACCCTGAGGCTCCACCGATGCCAGTCACCAGAGACACCAAAGGCAAAGGGAAGGCAGTCAACGAAATTAAGGAAGAGGAAGAGGAACCGCCATGAGGGCGTTCTCGTACGCTCACCCATGGCAGCAAGCATGGAAGATCGGTGGCCAGGTCGACAGATGCTGACAGGTCTGAGGTCACTGAATCTTCAGCTAGCAGCACCACTGAGGTCACCGAGTCGTTGGCCAGAGCTACCGGCACCACCGGTGACAACGCCCGACCCCCATGTGGAAACTGCTGCAAAAGGGATCTGTCCTGCAAGCCCCAGATTTGCAGCAAGGCCTGTGACCAGTGATTCCATTGGAAGATTAGGTGTTCGTGGGTAGCCAAAGATCGGGGGCGGTCTGTCTCCCAACCTCGAGGCCGCACCAACTCTCGTCCACGTCCAGCATCACCCTCTTGATTGACATCGCTGTCTGCAAAACTGAAGACTCCCCGCCGATTGTTGACAAAGAAGAAGTCACAGGCAGCTGACCCTGCGCTGAAGACCAATGGTGGAGAAGAAGTGCCAAAGGCATCACACCCAAACGCTCCTGCAGCCTCACATCATTGTTGTTGATTGCCATTGTCTGCATCGTCCAACCATCCCTCAATGTCATTGGGAAGCAAACAACAGCCCTCAGCTCCAAAGCGTCCCCAGCAAGAAAGCAAGGCCCCACAGCCGGCGACACCAACTGTCAAGTCTTACCTCATGGAGTTGTCAACGAAGGGCCCAAAGGCCCATGGGACAGTGAAGAAGACACTTGGTAAGTATATGGTACCACCATGATGTCAATACTAAGTAAGTGTTCACTAGTGTTTGATGGGATAGAAATCCCCACAAAGAATCCTCGACCTCACATCATCCCTGCCCAATTGCCAGCCCCAGGCCCCTCCTCCTCATCCAACATATACCCACCAACTACCTCAACATCATCAGGGAGCAGCGAGGTCCATCACCTTGCCAAAGAATGCAACCAGTTACATCAGGACAACACAGCTCTGGAGAATTGTGTTCGACTGCTTGAAAGCGGTCTCAAGACGTTTGGGGACATTCTGAAGGCCCAATTCTCAGATCTCAACGACGCTCACCTGGCTTTCCCATTCACTGACTCCAGTCAATTGGCCAAACATTCCAATGCTGCTTCAGTGAAGACACCCCCACCAGCATCCCCCACCCATTCCTTATCCCCAACACCTTGTGGAACCACGAGTGACGTTATTCAACATAGGCCAATTCCCCATTTGCCCTCCCCATCCCCTGCCGGCCTACCAGAGAACTGATTTGAAGAGTTGCCTGATGAAGATTCAGCTATGGAGATGACCAAGCATGTTGTGAATGGTATCGGCACTAGAGAGACCAGTATCATCACTGACGCAGTCCCTGCCACAGCCGATAGAAACGCCACCACTGAGATTGCAAGTCAGGTCACCAATACCATCGGCGCTGGACAGACTGTGCTGCAGAATCACCAAGGATGTCGCCACCATGGCCAATCCAATGGCCAATGAAGATTTGGTGATGCAGATGACCAACATCACCAATGATATTGGCAATACAATCGTCGGTGATGATGCCGAGAACCTCTTTGGCAGCATCATCACCGAGGGCACTGCTTGTGAGGCCAACATGGGCAAAGACACAACCAAGATCACCGATCAGGCAATGGGCCACAGCAGCAGTGAAACAAATGCCAACGTCACCGAGCAAATGCTGATGACCGACACCACTGATGACTCCATCAACGGCATCAACATTGCAACAATCAGTGATAACACTGACACAGTCGCCCCAGGGACCAATAGCACCGATGCCATGACCGACACCGATGAACAGGTGATGCAGACCATCGGCAATAAAGCCATCAGTGATACCACCAGTGCAATTGCGCCAGGTCCCAATGCAGGTGATCAAGACAACACACAAGCTGATTGAGCAGCTGGAGTCGGCAGCCCTTCTGATGCCAATGGTAACAGCAATGCTGGTGTGTCAGGTGAATCTGCAGCTGTGGCTGACAACAACATGATGGTGGAATGAGTCAGAGTCGGGTTTTGTATACCATCCTCTTTGTACATACATTCATATGACTATGTACATAGTAACTATACCATCTAAACCATCTGTTTACGCTTTTTTGCCTTTGGTTCACCAGCTGTGAAATCGGCATCTGGTGGTGGAGGCGGTTGCTGATTTCGTCCCGATCACCGAGGTGTCTCAGGCTCTGGATCCTTTGCTACCAGCAATGTATTTGCCGAATGCCTGACTCTTGTGCTGGATGGCTTCCCTCCCTTGCGATTGATCCTCTGCTCAGGGATGTTATCTGGGCGTTTTCCCTGTGATATCTTCATCGGCAGTGTTGCTGGTTCCTCCTCAATGTCCCATTTCATCATGGAACCCTATTGCTGATTGTTACTTTCAGTGATATAATTTGGGGTAAAGCTTACCTGAGCCTCATTTGGTTGATTGGCAGTTGTATTGCGAATCTGTTTCACCTCCCGTCTCTTCTGTTCTGATGGCTTGCCAGCAGTATCCATGTTCTTAGATGCATTAGCTGACTTGGTACTTTCCTGCACCAGTTTGCGAACCACGTTATCAGCGGCCGATGGTGTTTTATTAAAGGCTGACCGTGTTTCAACTGGTATCTCTGACTCCCGACTGTTGGCTTGGCCATCAGAATTGGCTTGCACCATATGTGCATGCAGGACGCTGGAGGAAGATGCTTTCTTCTTCATTGCTGACCTCAATGGTGGCCCTCTTTTGTGATGGTTCAGCCATGCTGCTTTGCTATGACCATTGGAGTGTTCAAGTGGGACTACTGGGACTTCCTTGTAAGCATCATGAAGAGCTTCACCAGAATCTATACTATTTAATCTGATGAGTCAATGCAGCATGGGAGGATGGGTACCTTGATTGGGTCCATATTTTGTCTCTACAGTGGGCACAACCATCTTTTCTCTTTCTACTGAGGGTCCAGTCTTCTTTTGCTGATGGCCATTAGTGTTGGATGGTCCTGATGTAGGTTTCAGATCACTTCCCTTCACAAGGCTTGCCGTTGAGGGCCCAGGGGTCGGCTGCCGACTGACAACACTTCCTTTCAATCTTTCCTTTTCCTGCTGGACAATGGACTTCATCAGAGGTCGCATGGAGAACATAATAGACCTGCCATCATCCAGACCAGCAGATGCAGGATTCTCAAAACTTGGCTTGGCCATTATTGCTGACCCATTACTCGGTGCCTGAACCAATTTGCTGACATCGGCCTTTCTCTCACCTTTGGAGCTCGGCTTCTTGCCTGTTTTGTGATGTCTCAGAGAAGATGTCTGAGAATATGCAGCCGGCGGCGATGATGCTTGGGCACTGCAGTCTGGGTGGGAAGCAATGTCTCCCTTATGTCCAGCCACATTGCTGACTGGGTCTGTCATGTCGGCAACTCTTTTTCCAGAACCGGGAATAACATTTGCACGCCCCTTCCCTTTGCATCAGCGTTTTGCAGGAGGTGTCTCTTGATCGGCAATACTTGGCTTTGTGTTAGCATTATCAGTGACATTCAGGCCGGACTTGGATCCCTCGGCGGTCTGTGCCCCTGTGATCCAATCTGGTTCCTGATGGATATCATCAACTGCTGAACTCGCTATCTTCTCCTTTGCCTGATTGACAGTCTCCGATGTATTACCTTCCATGGAGCCATTATTGGAACCATCTGGGTCCTCCCCCTCGTCATCTGAATTCCCAGGCTTCATTAGCTGATTATCCTTCAGCCAATGCTGGAACTCAAAGATATCCTCTGGGTGCTCCTCCTATCGCTTTCAGATGAACGTCAAGAATCGGATTGCATCTCCTGTTGTCATATGACTCGGATCATCTGGAAAGACAAATTGCTGGGGAAGATGGTGTTGCAAGAAGAGTTTGTCTTGAAACATCCTTAGCTTCTTGAAAGGCGCTGATGCTTTATTCTTTTCATATACATCCCCTATAGCATACACAAGTCAATGGAGCCGAGGGTTAGATGAAATCCACATATGATAGTGGGATGTCAGGAATGCCCTGATCAAAGCTTACTTCTCCCCTCAAGTGGAATCGGTGATATCTGGAATCCATGTTGTCCCATTGGCCATCGTGATTTTCTTTATCAGCTCATCTCTGTTAATGATCATTCAGCTTTTCTTGACTTTCTTTTTCTCTCCCTCTGATCCATCCTCATTTGTTTCTGATTTGACCTCTGGAAAGTATTCCATAAGGTACTTGTCAAAGGGGTCGAGAATGGCATCGGTTGCCGTGAATTCTGGTCCATTGGCAATCTTTTTGTTGAAGTCATATCTATCTTTAATTAGCCGATGACGAGCCAATGGGAATGGGGACAGACATCTGAGAATATAAATCCCCCTTGTCATCTTTATACCCTGACAGGATCACCAGCTGAAGGCCACCATGCTTCCACATCTCCTCAGTGAATCCTTTCATCACCTTGTATGCTCCCTTGGTCGTGAACCTGGTTTCAGGATATCAGCTGCATATAGTTAAGCATCAGCGGTGTGAACCCACTGATGTTGAGCCTCGGCCAATCCTCCCCGGCTATTCCACTCCTTCGCTGTAGCTTCAGCTGCCTCCAATCGTTCTTGGGAGAGCTGTTATGACTGCTACTGAAGCTTAATGGACTTATCATTTTTCTTTCATTCTCAACCCCTATCTGTTCCTTTCACGCATTTACATGCATTCCCTTTCATATCCACTTCAATGCTTCTATCACACATGTGTATCTAATCTCCCACATTTATGCTTCTCATTCATATTAAATCCACACCACAGCCTCATGCTGCCACATACATGCACATCACATATGCCAGGCTATGTACACAGGTATATCACATGACCCAGTGTCCAACATATTTACTATATATAGCAGTAGCACAGTACGGTCCATGCGCACCTGTACTTACTATATAAACCCCAATTCAGTGCCAGAGAACACTAGTCTTGTTCTCTTGGAGTTTCCCCTACAGGCAACTCTACTTCTCTCATCTTGTCTTTTTCTCTGTGCAAGCGACCTAGCACAAAGGCTTCACTTAAGTGTGAGTCCTTTAGGGTTGTTTCACTAGAACAAGACTACATTTTCATCGCTACCTCGCTTGCGAACAACTGTCAAGCAGATCACCGAAGCACCCAAGATGTTTCCTACTGCACATCATACTCTCGCGTTTACGTCACATCCTCCAGTACGTTCAAGAGGATACAATGCATTATATAGGGCTCAAGATATCTTTTCATTGTCTGCGTCCCCCACTTACATTGCATCGGTAGAAGGATCGTCGCTCATACCCAATGAGCACGTATCAGAGGTCCAGGAGTGGTTTGGGTTGGCCAATGGGTCATTAAATTTAGTTTACCCTCCAACACCAGTAGTAGAAGCAGTGGAGCTAGGACCAGCACAGGAGCTAGAAAGTCCCACCCCTCCATCTCTCGTCCTTTCAGACTACGAGAGTCTACAGGAAGCACCAGTTGCTCTCCTCATCCCCTTGGTCAACAGCGGAAGCTACAACCCGAACGAGTATGACCCCCCAGCACCCCAGCAGATCCCAGTGGCACTAGTGCCCTTATTCATGCCAGAGAAAGTAGTCGAGTGGCTCATCGATGGACTAGTGGACAGAGTAAGGAGAGAACAGATTAGAGAAAGAGAACTCACTCCATACAAAAGACCCTGTCAATCAAAACAGAGAAAAGTTTGGCCAGTGGCCTCAAGGTGGAGAGAAGAGAAAGAAAGGGTCCTTTGGCAGTTTGAGGACAAGATACAAGAAACCCCATGCCTCAGACCAAAGAACAGGTGTTACAAGGTCAAGAGAACCCCCACCTTAGCACCACATACAGCGGTGCCTAGAATACGCCAATTACGAGTACCAAACCCCCCACTTCCTCTTTGAATAATATATCATGTCTTTCAATCGCACAGTATTCGAAACAAATCTTCTCAATGGAGGACTTGATGCAGCTGTCATGCAAGATCTCCTTGCCATATTTGATTACTTCTCCAATGAATGACATGGTCACATAAACACATAAACACATGTCTAAATGAAATCAACATGCTTAGAACCCAGCTCGCAGCTATTCCTGCAGCAGGCACAGGAGGCAGTACAATGCCCAAAATGAGCAAAGTATTCCAAGACCCGGTTCACATACTCTTGGGGTCGACAATGGTGGAAATTACAATGGGTCTAAAGGAAAGTTCGAAGAATGATGGACTAAGATGAAGGCATGGATAGCCGAAAACACCACTGTATTTCCCCCAGGTTCACACAATGTAGTGGTAGCTGTGCTATCATGCCTTGAAGGACAAAAGGCAGGTGGCTTCACCTGCACAAGAATAGATCGCCTATTAACTGGTGGTACCTACATGTGGGCAGAGTTAGAAGAAGAGATCGAAGCCCTCTTCCGCTCCGTCAATCAACAAGAATGGGCCAGACAGAAACTATGTGCCCTAAAGCAAATGGAAGCAATGCCCATAGATGATTGGATCATTGACTTCCAAAGATACAAACCACAAGCGGGCATGGACCCAACCCACCTCATAGAGCTCATTGAGCATAATGTCCAATGCTCGATAATTGACAAAATCCTATTAGAGGGACCTCGTCCCACTACAGTCCTTGCTTATCTTGCAAAGATCTGAGAGATAGGCACAAGGAAGCAGTTAATCAGCTTCTTATGCGGTGGCAATCCATGATCGGCCAAGCAAGTTCCGAGAAGTTGGAGATGAACTTGCGGTAAAAGTTGCAGAATCCGATGAATGAATGGACTGCACATACTGATTTGGGGGATTTCCATTCGTCGATTGCTGAGAGCTTGGTTGGATCCATTTTGATAATTCCTTCATGGACAATCATACTGAGGAACTCAACTTTGTCAGCATTGAACATGCATTTCTCCAATTTGAGACCAAGTTTATTGTCCCACAGATGCTCCAAAACTCATCTCATCCTTTCATGATGCTCCTTAAGATCCTTGGAGTGGATCAGCATGTCATCCATATAAATGATTAGCCACCCTTCCATGACCATATCCTTGAAAAGAAAGTCCATGAACGACTGGAAAGTTGCCGGACTGTTGCAAAGGCCAAAAAACATGACGAGAGGCTCGAAGAGGCCGAAAGGTGTTATGAATGCTGCCTTCCAGGCATCTTTAGTCTTGATCCGGACGTTGTTATAGCCCCAGCAAATATCCATCTTCATAAAGTGTTTGGATCCTTTGAGCTGATCCATCAAATCGCCAATGAGAGGGAGCAGGTAGGCGTTTTTGACAGTATGGTCGTTGAGATAGCGATAATCCTGGCACAGATGAAGATTACTGTCCTTCTTGGAGACGAAGAAGAACGGGGATGCCATAGGGGAATTGGAAGGTCATATATGTCTGGCCTTCATGTGTTCATCAATAAAATCTTTACATGCCTCTCGCTCCTTGGGATTGAGCGGGTAGGCCTTGGCAACCTTGGGTTTGAAGGAATCATCTAGATCTATGCCATGATCAAACATCCTATAAGGTGGAAGGGGTCCGTCGTCCCTCTTTTGGAAGACATCCTCAAAGTCTGAGAATTCTCATGGGAGCTCGACTTTTGTCTTCTTCACATCCTGAGCCTGGGCAAGCAAAGTTGAAATGGTTGTTTTACAAATGGAAGGTCCAGTAGGCTCATCTTCGTCGTCATCCTCCTCACAGTCTATGAGCGCCAGTATCTCTTCCCGCTGCGCGGTCGGTTCCACATCAGGTACCTTCAGGTGAAGCTGAGTGGTCTTTTTCCACTGGTCCTGGTCAACATTTTGTCGCCACCACGCGACATGTTGTTTCCATAATTTCTCCACCTGGCATTTGTGATTGAAGTATGTGATGGTGTGACTGAGGGCCGCCATGTCCTCACGTCCACCAGTACGAAGTGTGGTCGGGTCTGCATCAGATTCTTGCAAGGTCAGTTCCTCATCAGCCATATGCACAAATCCTGTACTCCAGTCTATCTCCGGATTGTGTTCATGGAGCCATGGTAGCCCGAGGATGACATCGTCCTTGCCACAGTCAATAACAAGGAAGTCCCGGAGTTCAGTCGTTTCTCCAATACGTAGTACAATTGTTGCCTTTTTATGGATAAGGCCATTTTGATTGGGGGTGCCGTCTACGTTACTTGCCCGCAGGGGAGTCTTGAGTTGTGTGGTGGGAATGTTGCAAGCCACCACAGTGGCATAGTCAATGAAGCATCCAGTTGCCCCACTGTCAATGAGGGCTTTTGTTTCAACGATTTTAAATGTGGTGTTGTTTGGGGGATAAAGAATGACAAGGGTAGTGATTGACGATGATAAATTCCCCGACACAAACACTGGCAAACATCTAAGTGAAAAGTTATTTTTGGCAGGCAGTGGCATTGATCCACTCCTGCCATTTAAAAATCCTGCTGCAAGATCAGTTCCTTGTCAGTCTGCACGGTTGGTTCCATGACAGAAGATCTCCCTAGTCCCCTCATTGCTCTTACTACCTTTATTCCTTGTTTGACTGTTTTCCTATGAGCAGACTCTTGAAGAGAGGGTTGCGGTCCAGACCCCAAGCTAAGACCCCTAGCCATAGTCGCTTCCACCCTGAGCTGTGGATCGGGTCCCATTGCGAACATTTGACCTTTCAGAGATAGGTCCTCCTCCAGGGTAGTACTCCAGAGGTCCACCGGCATGATAGTGGAAAATTGATTTGTCCATAGTCCAGACTGTACTGCACTGACTCGTGGTGCAGCCCTGGTCGCTTCCTTTTGGCACTCTTGGTACAAGGCCAATCGTACCACAGCCATGGCTTGGTAGCCTTCCTCCTCCTCCGCAGAGGTGTGGCCCTCCTCAAAAGCCATTTTGAGGATCTTAATTGCGGCGCCTTTCTCATCGCTACCGAGTCTCTCTAGGTAGGATGCTATCTTGTCATCTTCCTCTGTTGTGGTGGTGGTGGCTCTTGTTCTCTGTTGAGGAGTTTGATATGGACATGTGGACTGTCTGGAAGATGCATTCATGCGAGGACATGGTGCACGGTCGGTTCCGTGTTGAGAGTGGTTGAACGACCTACAGCCAACCTGATGGCATATAAAGCATTGGTTTTTCTGCATATACTCAGCATGCTGAGTTGGCGATAGACGTATGGCATCTACGTCCATGGCATACAGGTCACGGGGTGAGGGTTGAGAGACTGCTGGACTGGGGATATGGGCAAGTCCACGGTGCAGGTTTCCTATACACCTAAGCTGCTGTTGGAATTGTCCAGCTTTGGCAATCCAGGCCTTGTAGTCTTTGGGGATGTTCTCGCAAGAGAGTACCATGGTTGTGAGACAGGTGCTAAGACCATTAATGAACCACTCAATAAGAGTGTTGGGGTCGGTGATTCCTGACTTCTCAGCTAGCAGTCGGAACATGGAGGCATACATATTGAATCCGTCTCCGTCCTGGTTGGAAATCTGCTGTAGCTTTGATAAGTTGGTCCTAGCCTTGGCGGCTATATCGTAAGGCGAGAATGTTGACTCAAATGCCTCTGTAATCTTTTGGAAGGTCTTTTCATTGTTCCCGATTTCGGGATTTGCGAGTTTCATCAGCCATTCTTTGCTAAAGGTCTTTCCACGGCCCCTGCTAACTTTGTTCAAGAAAGTAAGGGACTTAGTTGTATTCGTGAATATTCCTGCATTGATAAGGAAGTAGGCTTTCATCGATAGGAGCCATCTGTTGGCATCCTCTGGCTCTCCAGAGAAGTCTTCTGGAAGCCCAGCCTTGATTTCTGATACCATGTCAGAGTCATTGTCATCTTCTGGGGGAGTCGGGTCTGCACAAGGACCAGTCAGTTCCGGTTCTAGGTCGTGAAATTCAATGGGGGGTTCCTCATTGTCAGAGACGATAGGAGAGGGTGGTGATTCTCATTCAGCTGTGGGAAGGAAGTCGGCAGGTCTTCCTAATCTCCGGTTCTCACATGCTAATTCACGTTGATGTTCCCTATAGAAGCAGGTTGATTCCGGTGATGTGAATCAGTCCGGTTCATAGAGGAAATAGTGGTGATTCAGCGGGAGTAAGTGGATCCGGGGAAGTGGCGAAGACATGGGGGTAGAGGAGAGTGATCATTCCATAGTAGCAGGTAGCACTGATGAGGCGATCCGCAAGAGACTAGGGTCATGCTCAGGGGAGGGTGAGGGTGGTCTGAAGAGGCCTTGGCGAGATATGATGAGGGAGGGGTGTGTCCTCTACACAAAGGTAGGGACAAAGGGAAAAGCTAGTTCTTTTGTAACACACAGCGTAGTGTTAACGAGCTGTGATACAATATGGGTCAAAGAGTGTAGCGTCGGCGAGAAGTAGTATGACAAGTGAGTAGGAATGAAGTCTATCTTCAAAACGATGCGAAGACTCGACAGTCTCTCTATCCTGGAATAACGCAGGACTTGAGGTCACTAGGAACTAACACTGATATTGCATAGAACTAGCTTAGGGAAATATAGGCAAGAAGTACGAGACTATATATACAGTAGGCCCCTGGTCCATGCGAGAGATGGAATAGAAAATAAGGAAGCAGAAGCCCGAAGGGATTCCATTTCACAATACAGAGACGCAGTTCTGCAGTGGATCGAGATATGATGCACAGCATCATTGGAAATACTATCTCGGCCATCAGAGAAGTCTGAAGGAAAGTGATGGCCGATGGAAGAGTGAAAGGAATCTAAATATAGCACGGGAATCAGGAGAGCCGTGTGAGCCAAAGAGGAAAGAGATCGAGGAATGAGATCTAAATAGCTGGAGGACGACTCCAGTATGAATACAACTCCTTAGAGTGAGCGAGGCAAGAGATGAGTGAATGATAAGTGAAAGAAAAACATAGCCCCCTTGTTAAACTGTAACAAGGAGAACCAGAAGTGCAAGTTGAAGAGAGTCCCAATTGAGGAAACTCTGTCATTCGGGGGTCAATGGATGGCTATACTTATGACAGGGGTAAGTTTGCATCCAGATTACTCGCTGCACCAATATAATAAAACTGTTGCAGATAAAATCCCAAGGGACATTGCGCTTCACCTATCACAAAACAAGAGTGAGCACATATATCGTCAAACTGCAGAGGAGGGTATCATGCATATGTTTTGAATGATGAAAGTGAATGGGAAGATATAATGTAATGTGGAGGAGATAGAAGGCGTGCAGAGTAACCTGTGCAAATGGGCGGAACTCCTTATGGGTGTCTTTTACCTTCCCTAGGAAAACTTGTAATCCTAATTCTTCCAAATTAGGATGCTAGGGTTCCACAAAAGGCAAGCCCCCTATTCTAAATTAATCTTGATTCACATCATTTCATGATTAATGATGAATGTGCACCTTTTAATGTTGCCCTCATATGAGTTGATGGATGCTACAGAAGTTACTTTATATGTTGATGGGCATCTTGGCCACCCGTCTTGTGCAGCAGATGGTGTCACGTGACTAGAGACCGAGCTATGGAAGGGGCAGTGAGGACGCCCAATGATGTTCGATTGATGCAAAAGGCTGAACCACCAGTGAAGCTCTCATCTTGAAGACAATGCTTATTGTAGGGCCCCATAACATACTTCTTATATAATAGTGCTATTTGTGAGGAATAGAATTGCACATGCAATATTGTTATTGATATGTGTGTAGCATGTGTACTGTGTGAGTGATATGGGCGTCCTGGACGCTCGTGGTGTATGTGGATGTGTAGGCTCCTATTCCAGCTTTCCAATGCACCAACAATGATGTCAATCCATTAAGAAATGGATGAGATACAAGTAAAATACAGAATATGGCCATGCTAATGATATTGTGTATTGTGTGTGTCATATGGGCGTCCAGGACGCCCGCACTGTGTGTAGACGTGTAGGTGCTTATGTCAGCTTCCTAATGCACCAACAAGCATGTCAATCTGATATGAAATGAGTGAGATACAACTAAAATACAAAATATGGCCATTGAGTGTGGGCTATGTAGTACCTGTGTGTG
>JBBPJQ010000280.1:0-31165 GCA_038088795.1 Boletus rex-veris
TGTCCAGACACGTCATAAGCGCAAGATTGTCATCGCAGATTCCGATGAAGACCAGGATGAAAATGAGACCATCGCCAAATCTCCTGTGTACCGCACCTCTTCTCCAGACTATCATAATGGGTCGTCCCCTTCCCGAGGTTAATGTTTCATGATACCTTGCCCAGACCTGTCTAACATGGCGCATATATCCCAGGTCGGACCAAAAAACCGCGCATGGCAGTGCTCTCCTCTGACGATGAGCAATGTGACGTCGCTTCATTTGGTTCCCGCTTGTCAAGGTTCCGGAAGTCCCCAGTAAAGCGTTGTGTGTACTTGTCCACGCGCGCTACTATTTGTGTCATACTTATTCTTATCTGTCAGCACGTCCATCCCGCTCAAGCTCTCTAGTCGATAACGATGACTTTATCGTCCCCGATGAGTCTGATGAGGAACCACGCGGTCGCTCCACATCTCGTGCCTCCTCTCGAAGGAGTACCTCCCAACGGTCATCTGGGCGTTCCTCTCGTCACGACGATGAAGGTGAGGATGAAGACGAAGATCAGCCCAAAGTAAAAAGATCAGCCCTTAGACGTCCCACCCTCAAAAAGTCGCTCGCAGAAAACCCGAGTGCTGGCAGTGTCACCTCCCTTTTCTTGACCATAGCCGAGCAGCGCACTCAGGAGAAGAAGACAGAGAAAAAATCTGCAGAGGATCCATTCAGTTTCTTGGTGGACGTCCGAGATGTAAGTACTCGCCACCTTAAGGCTTGTTCTATCTAACATTTTCTCTAGAAGGATGGTGTTCGTCCAGGTGAACCCGGGTACGATCCGCGCACAGTGCACATCCCCAAAAAGGTGTGGGCCGATTTCACACCATTCGAAAAACAGGCAGGTCATTTTTGTATGCGTGGTATGTGTCTCTGACCACAAATTTCCTCTAGTTCTGGGAGGTATGACATCGGGATACTCCTGCCTGCGGAAACGCGCTGATGCTTATGTTGTCAGATCAAGCAAAATCATTTCGACACGGTACACTGTCCCTATCTTTCACATCTTTCTGAGTGACTGAACTATCCCTTAAGATCCTATTCTTCCAGAAAGGGTACAGCGGTTCTTTGACTTTACCCTCAATTGCTTAACCTTCCCGTTAATTTCTAGGAAATTCTTAGAGGTACGTAGGAGCTGTGTAGGAGCTTTATTTAGGTTGACAAGTCTTGCAGCTGTATGAAGAAGATGCTCGTATCGGTCACAGAGAGTTTGACCTAAAGCTCACTCAGCGAGTGAAGATGTCCATGGTATGCAGCGTCTTGGCCAATTTCCGTCAATTTTTATAAGAAACTCCGCAGGTCGGCGTTCCTGAGACGTCCTTTAATTTCTGGGCTGCGTAAGTCTTGTTTGAATGAGGTACATGTCCACTGAGGACTTAGTCATGACATAGCAAATTCCTCGCAAAAGGTAAAGACAATTATTTCAGCAGACTAAAAATAGCTGAACCCACGAGTAGGCTACAAGGTTGGTCGGGTTGATCAATCAGAGACCGCGCTTGGCGCGGAAATGCGCATGGCTAAATCGAAAGGTAAACCTACCGACGACAAAGGCAAGGATAAAATTGTTCGGAGGCACGTTGTGACCCGACGTCAACTTCGAATTGGTGCTGATCTATCCACAGAGAGCTCAACAAAGTTTACACCAACGGAACCCTCGTCGACGAGGAACTCCTTACCGACGAACAGGCCGGTCATTGCATCTCCATTCGCGAAGACGTTGATGCTAAGAAAGGTAGTAACTTTGGGATTTGTGTGTTGGACAGTGCGACTTCACAGTTCAACCTGAGTTCATTCGACGATGATGTTTGCTTCACGAAACTGGAGACAATGATCAGGCAGCTGAGGCCAAAGGAGGTGATCTTTACCAAGGTAGTCCGTTTTCTACCATATCTATTGTGGAAGTGTTATTAATTGGACTGGAAGGGCAATCTGTCCGTGGCGACGGTACGCCTTCTGAAAGCCATTTTGCCGTCATCGTGCCTCTGGACAAGTCTTCGTGATGTTGAAGGCTTCGCGTATGAACAAACCTTCGTAGAGCTCAACAAAATGTTCTCCGGAAATGAAGACGTGCCCATGGATGAGGACGGCCTCCTCCATGAAGCTGTGCCAGCAAGTATCCGAGACATGACTGGTTGTCGGCCCGCTATTGAGGCACTCGGGGCGATGGCGTGGTATCTCCGCCAGCTCAATATTGACAAAGATTTGTTCACTATGAAGAACTTCAATATCTACGACCCAATGAAACGGGGACGGAATCTGGTTCTGGATGGCCAGACCCTTAGCCACATTGAGGTTAATTGGTTAAGTTGCCCTCGCTTGACAGCAGCTCACGGGTTCGGGCAGGTATTACAAAATAACGAAGGCACGGATGAGGGGTCATTGCATAAACTATTGAGTAGGTGTATCACTCCGTTCGGTATGTCCATCTCTGCTTTTTATATACCCATACTTCGATGTAACGTCCGCCCGACAGGGAAGAGACTCTTTAGAATATGGCTCTGTGTTCCTTTGCGTGATGTGAAAGACATCAATGATCGGTGATTACACAGTTTCGTTAGGTTTGCGTCGTTAATGTCCGTCGTTTGGCAGACTGGACGCTGTTCAGGAACTGATTAACCATGCGACATTCGAGGAGGAGTTTACTAAACTAGCGAAAGGTCTTCCTGATCTTGAGCGCATTGTTTCCCGCATACACGCGAAAAACTGCAAAGTCAAGGATTTCACCAAGGTGCTTTCTGTACGTGAATGACGCCCATCCGCTAAATATATCCTGTTAACGTGAAGTCGTTCCCAGGCATTTAGGAAGCTCACTGAAGGCCTTGCAAGCCTAGCAGACAACTCCGAGTCTTTCGCGTCCAAGACGATATTGGGTTTGTTGAGATCCGCGCCAGATCTTATACCTCACTTGAAGAATGTAACGTCACGGTTCACCATCGACAAAGGTAGACAGTATGACTATCAAGATATCGAATTCTGATTTGGTCCAGAAACTAACGAATTACTTCCCGTGGACGGGAAGGACGACGTTTATGATGGTGTGATAGAAGAAATTACGAACCTAGAGAAGGAACTTGATGGGCAGTTGAAGAAGTTTGAGAAGAAACTCGGGTAAGCCCAAGATGTCGTGGCGGATCGATTCTCCTCACTTTTTTTTTTTCAGATGTTCCCTCTCTTGGTGGCACAGCGGGATGGGGAATAAGGTAAGTATTGATCGCTTTAGTGCTGAAAATTGTTAATGTGCAGGCTTATAGGAAATCTATCTCATCCAAACGAAAGCTAACGAGAAAAATATTCCTGACGACTGGGTGAAGAGCGGCGCCACCAAGGTAGGGTACACTTGTCCCCATGTGACCTCCCGCTTACAAAGCTGCTCAGGCCGCCAAACGCTGGGTCGTGCCCTCCTTGCAACCGACTATCCGTGCACTGAAAGAGGCACGCGAAAACCGTGCCACTGCCATTAAAGAGTTTAAAGGACGACTCTTTGAGGAATTTGACACCGACCGTGGAATTTGGCTTCGAGCCGTCCGTGTTCTTGCGGAATTGGATTGTTTATTCTCATTGGCCAAGGCCTCTATTGCGATTGGCGAGCCTTCTTGTAGACCCGAGTTCGTGGAGGGGGATGCAGCATTTATTGAGTTCAAAGACCTGAGGCACCCGACCCTGGCGGAACTGAAAACAAATTTTATTCCCAACGATATCAAGCTCGGCGGAGACGTGGGCAGGATTGCCTTGCTGACAGGTACGTTGGGATCTGATGGTCGTCGCTATCCGTTGCTGAAGCTCGTTTGTAGGGCCAAACATGGGGTACGTGCTGCTCTTCCCATTTTTCCCTGCCATCAGACTGATCATTCGTCCCTACAGAGGCAAGTCTACGGTGAGTCCGAGAAAATGTCCGTGAATCATCGACTCGATCATTTCAGGCTATGAGAATGACAGCAACCGGTGTTGTGTGTATAAATTCACCTTTACCTGAAAGAGTAACTCACACTGCATAGATTATGGCGCAGCTTGGAATGCGCGTCCCTGCTCAATCAGCACGGTCAGCAGCACCCTCTGGCGTCAAATGACGTTCTCATCAGAACTGACAGGCTTTGTCCCGTTGATGCGATCCTTACTCGCATGGGAGCATATGACAACATGTTTTCAAACGCTAGTACATTCAAAGTCGAGTTGGATGAATGGTAAATTCGTTGTGAACTCGTAGCGATTACTGACTGATGTCTGTATAGTTGCAAGATTTTGCGTGACGCAACCCCTCGGTCACTGGTCATTCTGGATGGTACGATGAATGAATCCATTCAATGTATTTTGCTGACCGCTCTGTCTAGAACTGGGTAGAGGAACTTCAACATATGTAAGTTTACTCTCCAAGATCTTGGAAAACACTAAACACTTATGATCTGTAGGATGGAATGGCGATCGCCGGTGTAAGTGAATAAACGACTCGCAATACTCCCGTTGATGGATTGCATGGACAGGCTGTTTTGCACGAACTCGCTACACGCACCCTCCCTCTAGCATTTTTTGCCACCCACTATGGTTCACTCACTGACGACTTTGCATACCATCCCAACATTAGGAATATGTACATGTCGACAAGCCTCGATGATGAGCAGCAAAAGGTAGGTCTCTGTGACCTTCCACCCTTTTCTAACGTAAACCATTCATACACAGCTCATCTTCCTCTACAAACTGGTTGATGGTGTCGCTTCTTCTTCCTTTGGTACCCACGTCGCCAGCTTAGCAGGGGTACCCTCTGAGGTGGTTTCGCGGGCCGAGGTTATATCAAAGGACTTTGCGCAACAGTTCAAAGCCCGGATTGATGGCAAGAAAAAGCAGCTTGCGTCGAAACTCCCGCTTGTTGCACAGGCCGATTTCAAATACCTGTTGGCGCTGGCGAATGGGGATTCAAAGCTCCCCGATGATCCATACAAGAAACGGGAGTTATTGAAGGTGTTGAAGAAGAGTGTCAAAGGCTGCTTGGCGTGAATGATGCTCGGCTTTCTCTTCTTGGCGGTCTGCTGTATTTACTGACGATACCGTATTACGCTCATCACCCTACTGTAGTTTATACCTCCCTCGTCCCCGCGGTATAGTATATACATTGCAAGTGTGGCATGATGTGAGCTGCATTTTAGGCAATGCTTCAAGTTTAGTTGGGGATATCGCGCTCCTATCTCTACCGATTGATTCGGAGAGCCTTCATTTGCGGCGTGATCAGAGTGGAGAATCCGTTCACGAACCGCATGTTTGCGAGATCCGTCCAGCCCGACGTCGTTTCGCTGTTCTCCTCGACAGGCAGCGATCCTTTGGGGTTGTTCTCAGTGCAGGTTGACGGCAGTCTGCCCTCTGATTCTTTCATACATCTTCTAAATGATTCCACCTCGCTTCCCGCACCATCTCCACCGGCCACTCTGATAACGGCGCCATCCGTCTATCGCGACCAACGTACGGATGCCAGTCAAGGGCACCAACTAAATCAAACCGTACTTCACATCCAATCTCCGACGCTGCGCAAGACTTTCATTCAGTGCCCCACTTCGGTTCCGTCGCACGCGTCTTCTGGCGGAGGAGTACTCGGGTTGAAACACATCTGGCTGCACATTCAAGTCCGTAATTTAGGCAGAGACTGGTCGTTCGAAGTCGGCGTCGTCGATAAGCAGGGCAGACAAGGAACCGTTCGATGTTCTACTTTTCAGGTGCATATCTTTTTTTTTCTCTTCTAATGTGATCCTTCCCGAGTCACCGCGCTCATAGTATGCCAATCACATCCATGGCGATGACGATTCTAGAAAGCACCCAAACTCGTGCGTAATCACGGCGCATCCCCGGTGCTCCACCTCCCCCTCGCATTTCCGCCGTCTTCGTCGAGCCCTCTGACTGCATGGTCGACGATCGCGCTTAACCTCGCGAAATTCGTCCCCCAATTCGCTTCGCTCGCGCACGCCCAGCCATCAAGCGAATTAGCGGACGCCCATCACCCGGCGGAGAGAGGAGGGCCGTCCAACCAGGTCCCCTTACCTTCTGGAACCTACTCCCACCTCGCCTTCATAAAGATCTATGCAACCTGTCGCTTACGAAGGATCTGGTTGAGCGAATCCGCTCCTATCACAAGAACTCCCTGGGAATTCGAGCTCTACGGAGATTAAGTCGTTCTACCTTTTTTTTTTTCTTTCTTTTTATCGACTTGAGCTACGTTTGCTTTTTCGTTGCCGAGATGTTCCAGTGTACAACATGCCCGCTATCTCACGCGCGGAATCCGTCCTCGTAGGGATTTGGTTGTAAGGAGCAATTGGAAATTGCGCAAGCTTCCCGTGATGTTTGGTCAGCAACGTTCTTATGAATGGCGGAGCGCCAGCGCCGATCTGGCTAGAGAAGACCGATCAAGCGGAACTTGTGGGCGATGCCGTGATGCAAAAAGAGAGCCAAGGCGCCCGTGTTGGCTGAATCAAGCTTGCTCTGTACTCGGGACGGTGGAGTTTTAGGATCATAGTGATGTCACATGGGAACCTGATCTTGGTGCGAGGTACGACACATGGCTCTGGTTGACGGCACGTTGACGACGAGGGCGGTATGATGCAAAAGTTTTCATCGTCCCTCGCTCGATCCATCGCTCATGGACAGCATTGCTGCATCACGCGTTTAGGTGGTGCATCTCTCGTAAGAAATCAGTCGGATGACTCCGGTATCTGTGGTTCTGTCAATATTGTCAATGTCTTGTCACTTTGGGTCAGGAGGGCTGAGTGGAGCCCATGACTGCGGAGCGCCTTGGCCTTCTCTGCTATCCGGATCACCAGGGCATCTACACTGCCGACGGAGCTAGGTTGCTTTACTGCCCCTTGGTGACTTCTGACGTTCTGAGCGCCATGCATTCGGGATACCACAGCAATCTCAGATCAGCGCGGAAAGGTGTCCAATGTACAGACTGGGTCGCGCAAAGGGCTCGACGTGTTCATCACCAATCCATCATGCATGGTACTCGGGATCAGTACCGACTCTGTCAGCGCGCCAGCGTACGGGCAGATCCATCCGTCCAGAGAATCCGTCTGCCTGGCACAACGTGGGATCTTCTTCACGCTCGTAAACACCCATGCAACGCATCTTGAGAGGGAAAAAAGCGTAGTCTCATCTCCGAAAGTGGGTGAAGCACATCGCAGCACGCACACTGCTCACACACCTGATTATCTTAACGTAGCCTTCACGGCACGATAAGGGCTAGTGATGGGCTTCTACTACCCAGTGCAGTAGAACGGAACGGTCTCGTTCACCAACAAGGACCACCGTTCATCCAGGACAGTCTATAGCTAGTTCAGCCTTTCATAAACCCCCTGACATAGGAACGCCTCGGTGTACCGGATTACGAGCTCTACGGAGATGAAGTCCTGATTTTGTATCTCTTCATCGCACGTTCGCACAACGTACACTATCTAGTATCCCGTGCCACCAGAGTGGCGAGCGTTTTTTTTAAGTCGTCTTGAGATCAATGATCGATGTGGCATCCGATTCGGATAGGTCATTTCCGCCGTGGTTTTGTGCGTTGTGGATGGGTGGTTCTCATACTTCTTTCAGTCGACGTTTTTGGTGTTGTTCGCTCTTTTGATGAAGTGTCGCTGCGTGGGACACCACGGATGGCCGAACGTGTGATAAACGTCGTATAGCGCGCCTCACACTGCCGACTGCGGAGCAGGTTGGTTGCACCGAGTTGGTGCGTGCCTCTGTCATCTAGATCGAACGCGCTGTCACGTCTAATCTGAGGGGTGTCGTTTTGGAGGTAAGGTTTCCAACCATAGAAATGGACGAGCAACCTACCATAATGATAACATTCCTGTGACGTGGACGATAGCATTGTTAATCTAACTCGGCCGAGACGACCACCGCCACCACTGCCTTGGTGGTCGGACCAACAGTCACGTACATTGCACCTCAGGCCCGAGACACTGGTCGCATGTCCATTGAAATTGTAAATGAAATGAAATGACGAAGCTGCCTGATAGGGTACCAATGATGAATGAGGAGGAGCATCTGTCCACCCACACGCTCGAATGGAAAATAAACAGATAATCCAAGGCGCGGCTGGGACCATGGTGAGTCAACACGGGTATTATACCAGGAGAGATGAGATCGTGTCCAAGCGCTGATCATGAGCGGAACTCACCGTTTATTACTATCATTATTATGCGGCGATTTCCTTGGTATTTTTCGCGAATGGGCGAGACCGTCGACGATGCATGGCTCGTATCTACGATGTCTTGTCGTAGGTTATCGTTGTAATTACAACGTTCTACAACTCTATCGGTCAAGGAGCGTGGACGCACCACGCGGGTGGGTATAGATCCTCGCCAACGACCTGGTATTGGGCGGAGCAGCTCTCTGGACGCTGGGAAATGACATGCCGTATCATGATGGGTGGAGGGGCCCGAACTGTGGCTGGTCCCTAGGTCATCGGGACTCAGGCATTCATGGCCGGTCGTTACCAGATTCTAGCCAACTGCATGGTGCGCTGATCCGGGTAGGAGCGGGATTAAGGGATCAAGCATGGGTCCATATGGCTCTGAGGCCTCTGACGTGCGTCTTATGTTGATCGCTCTACGTCGACACTGTCCACACTCTGGACGACGGATGCGCCATGACGGGCTACCTGCCACTCGGTATGGGGTAGGCATGGACGGTGCACGCCCTGGTGAATCCAAGACTGCCAACTTTTGACAAGCGGAGTCGCCGTGACACTGCGCGGAGTAAATGTTGAAGGTCTTTGTTCGTCGCGGAGATTGAAAGTAAGTGGGTGTTTTCATTTTTGGGGTACGTTGGCGACGATGCGGCAATGGACACTCTCGACGTCGAAGACATCTTATCCGATGCGCTCGAGATCTTAGGTGGTGAGAGGGTCAAGGATCCGGGGTACGTCCAGTACGGCCCCTTGAAACTCACCGTGGCTCCCAAGGTGAATTCGACTCGCCCATATCGTCGTCGGCTTTCACATCGGGGATAGAGCCCCCAATCATGGATCATCCGTTTATTATTTTTTGTTGTCTCTCTATTAGGACGGCAAGGTGGGTGTTTCCGAGTTACGCGATACATGCACGCCACGTTGACCACGCCTCTTTTCAAGGCGAACACGTTGCTTGCGGATCACCTCTTTTCGCCTGCGCTCGTCCTTGCCGAACTAGTCGAACGCGGAGTCCTCCCGGTCGCAGGTCGTCGTAGTAAGCAGTTTAGACACACTTAGGTTTCGGATCGGGCCTTGATTGTTCATGTTTTCCTAGTCATAGAGCTTGGTGCAGGGTGCGCACTGCCTTCGCTACTCGCGGCGACCATCGACCCGCCGCCATCCCTGATCGTCGCGACCGATTATCCAGACGACGGTATCCTCGGTAATCTCAAAGCCAACGTCGACAGAAACAAACCCCATTACCGACCCCCTTGCCAAGTGTATGGCGTAGGATTCGAATGGGGATCCGACATCACCCCTCTTTTGTAAGTCGATTCATTGCACCATGGTCACGGCTGTACATACATCATTTTTCTTTATGTGTTCTTCTTTTTCTCATTATTTGTAGGCATCTTCCGCAGCGCATCGACAGCACGTTGCCAGGCTATGATATTGTTATCATGTCGGATTTATTGCACTTCGATTCGTCCCACGGGGTACTTGTGCTCGCGTTATCATCGCTTCTCGCCAAGTCGTCCCAAACGCGTGTGTATGTTGCTGCAGGAAATTACACTGCGCCACACGTGTGCGATAACTTTCTAAACTTGGGTACCCTTGCTGGTTTGATATGGGAGGAAAAGACGAGCGATAAGAGCGAGCAAGAAGAGACGTGGATGGGTTCGATGATTGTCAGTGGGCTCGACACTGCACAGCTCACGACCCGCAAGCGTGCATGTCGCTGGTGGATCGGACGGTGGAGCAAAAAAGTCTTGGATTGACAGAACATGTTAATGACGTCTTTGATCGATCACGCCATCATGTTTTTGTTTTTCGTCAAAGTTTTATTACAAGCCCCACGGGCGCAATATTGCAAACATGATGGATCGTTCATGGACGTGAACCTTTTTTTCCAAACAGGAAGATTTCATCGAACACGCCATTTACGTGCGGGACGGAGCTTGGAGGACGCAACCAAAAAGTCCCTCTTCTTTCGATCATACGCAACGTCGGATAGAAAGCAGTTTATGCACAACATGCGGCCCGTATCACCTCACCGTCACCAACAAGTTGATCATGTCGTGACATGCCGATGAACCAAGTTGAAAGTATCCGGTGCACTGTGTCGTAATGGGGGGAACAGATCGCGCCACGGGAATCCTGCATGATTACCGAACTTAGGAGTCTGGTCAAAGAGAACAAAGAACCTTGAAAGTTGAAATAAATGCGCAGCAGCGTGATGGCGAGTTTCATTTAGAGACCAGGCACGTCGAATGAGTTCTAGACATCGCACGATATGGACGTGGCGTCATGCAAATGAACGGGGCGAGGTGAGGCGTTGCGTCGTGCATATATATGCGTGTGTGTGTGTGTGTGTGTGATACCTATTGCACCACGGGCCCTGAGACGTGCAATGGGTTCGAACAGGGTTGGGCCCATCGGACGACTAGGTTTGAACGGCGTACGTGACAGTTGTATGGGTGTGGCGTCCACCCTTAGGGCACGACGGCGTACTATGCTTACTGTGCGCGGAACCTTGGTCTCATGCATCGCTTTTTAGCCGAGATGTACGTGAGATGTACCCCGTCGTATTGAAAGGTATCCTCAGGCTTACATACCACGATGGTCCCACGTGACTTTGGCGCCTCGCCGCATACGACTAGGGCGGCGGTCAAAAAGAGCGCCGCGCCGACTCGAGCCTTGGTCCAGCGCACGCACACGCGAACGTTTCAATGAAAATAGGCTCTAGGATGACCGTCGCCGCAATAACTGACGAAAACACTCGGACCTTTGTCATACTAAACTCGCCCGGTTCAATCACACACCGCACATCCTATTCGGATCCCAGAAAGGCAACCCAAATGACCTTTTTTTTGTTGTTGTTGTGGTTTCTTTTTGTATCACCGCATTCTTGGGGGGACGATCATAGCACCCGAACTACGCCGGTCCATATTTACGACGAAACCGTACGTATACGTATGCTTCCGGGTAAAAACTTTAAATCCATGCCTGTGGTCGCTTCCAGCCCCGTCCTAGCACGCGCAACCAGGGTCCAATACACTCACGCCGTCCATTTAGCCCGAGATCGCACCGCGCCAACATCGCCGGGCGCCCGCGAACACCTGCGCGAGATCCCCGCGCGTCGTTTACGGAAAGATGGATAACGTGACGGCGGGTTCGTGTATCAAACCCTGGGTTTATTCTGATTCATCCTTCGTGATCACACGAACGCTAAATGCTTCGTCCTCGAGGTGGAGCGATCCCGAGCTAGCGGCGCAAACAATAGTACGAAGATCGAGCAGCTGTGTTCTTGTCATGGCGTCAGACGTGTCCGGGTGTTGTACGGTACATGAGGTGGCGTCCGGCGTTGCGGCGGCAGTGGACAGGCATGGTGTATTTTTGCGTCCGGAAAACTTTGGTTCATGATGATCGTCGCTCCCCTAATACCGTGGGCACAGGAATACTCGGCTCGTTTATTGGGATCTGAGATGCACCCTTTTTCTGGTCGTCCGCGGATCAGGCCAACGTACAGGCGTGCACTCGAGTTGTAAGTACTAGCTCAAGCCACAGTAGTTTCTGTTGGATTTGCAGCATAGCCCTAAAAATAACTAGTCGGTGAGTCAGGGTGGTAACCCCCCCTCGAAAATATGAAGTTCTTTGGATTAGTGGTCTAAACTGACATTTAATTCATATAGCCATGATACCCCCTCACTCGTCATGACGCGAAAAGTGGGTCGAACTGATCCCATCGGAGTGCGTGTTCCGAGACAGCTTTATTACTCCCGCGGCGTGTCTGAAAGTTCGCAAAGAACGTTGGGTCCGGTTTGTTGTACGATGCGCGCCTTCCGGCCACCGCTCAACGCTGTCAATTGGAGGGAAATTTTTGTGTCATACTGGGTGGGGAGATAAGGTCGTGATCCGTGAGATTGTGCATTACTATGCAGTTGGCACGCGGATTTCCTTATCAGGCGGATGCAAGATGGGACGCTCAGCTACTCGACTACACGAGATGGTGCCCTCGGCGAAGACATCGACCCAATCTACACAAACATGAAGAGATGCGAGGTTGGCTATCCCGTCTTATGACAACGCGAACTTGATCGCGTGGAGGGTTGTGGCGAAAAGGGGGTGGAAAAGATGAGATTCGGCGTACCTATTGCGAGCGCCTGGCAAGTTGCGAACGTGCTTGGTGACGAGTTTGGTCCATCGTGTTTACTTTTCGAGCCGGAGACCGTGTGAGCGTCCGTCAAAGTAAAGGCTCACATCGACTGCCAGGACGACCTGTGTGATCTTGAGCAGATCTACCTGGAGGTCCGCGGAAGATTCACGACTGCGACGCGTTCCACATGGATATCTTGCGATGTGGACGGAGTCGGAGTGGTCGGGATGATCAGCGCAGACTTGATCTGGGGCGGTAGGATGTGGCGAATTATACATAACTCCGCTGGTTTGTTGGTATTGCGTGATTTATTAGGCCAAGGAACGAGCGATGCGTCTCGTGATTGTGATAAAGTGGTCGATGTGTTGCGGGACATGGAGATTTCTTTTTGATGTGGTTGTAAGCACGAGTGGCATTACATTATGTGGAGGTGGGGCAGAATCAGAGAAGATCTGCAAAGGAGGAAAGTGAAAAGCGAATCTGAGGGAGCACATGGGGGCGAGGCACCCACCGAGGATGAGCGACAAAGTAGCAACGCACGTTGAGAGCCGGTCAACCGGAAGAAGGCGTCGGCCGAGTGAAATCCGCGATCCTGAACGTGGTTTGCGGGCGCTTCGGCGGATCACAATCGATACAGTGTACCGAAGCGCGAGGAGAGGCGTAAGCAAGGCTGATTAGTGCGGTATAGCCTCTGCCGCAGCAGAGAGGTCTGTTGCACGTTGGTGGCGAGTTCGAAGAAGAGCACTGTGGATGTATGTCTGGAACCGGAGATCTGGGACAGGGTGACACATTGCGAGATCAGGGGAGAGCGAGACACGATGCAGAGTACTTGCAAATAGTTGATATTAATGTCCGACCATCCAAGTACACGGCACATCTAGATGCATTGCAATGGGAGAGAATGTGGAGTGGTTAGAATGATGGGATTGTTATCTGACAGGGAACGAACCAAGAGAGAAGCCTGTTGTCGTACCGGGTGATGTCGGCTGAAAAATAAAACGCTGTGTCGAAAAAAAAGCGGAACACATACCGGAGGTATTATGGGTATGAGGCGGGAGGTTGCAGCGCGCACGCACTGGGGGTAGGGTCAGAGTATGCCCAAAGATGGAACGGCCAATAGAAAGTACGAGGGGGGGTGTGCAGGCATGTCGCCGGAGGGCATGTCGAGGGAGTGCTAGTTGGAGTGCGAGGTGATGAATGAATGAAAAACTGCAGAAAAGGGTTAGATTGAGCTACACGAGGACGTTCGTTCACATGAATGCTTCGTATCTACGCTCACGACTGGCAAACTTGCCCCAGTACGATTGGTCTTTGGGAGCAAAGGTGCCCTCGGACGACCTTCCTTAAAAGGCAGGTACTCCGGGATGGCGAATCATTTGAAGAAGCACAGCCCATAAAAGGAAAAAAGAAGTGATGGAGAGCGTCGTGCGGATGTATCTGGGGGTCAGACTTTGCTGTTGGTGAAGTATATATTTTTTACCATAATTTCTTTATATATATATTATGGTAAGTGCTTGCGAGATGCAGATTGGGTTCATCAGATCTTGAGGTTCCCCTCCCCCTCGAAAAGACGCCCGGGCCACCCGTGCTGGTTTGTCCGAATGGCCTGCATCAATTTCATCTCTGATCCTCTTTATAACACCCTCCCGTCCCTCGCTTCCTCTCCCCCGTCCCCGTCCCCGCCCTCTCCCTCTGCCTCTTCAAAGTCACATTCCTCCCCCTTCGCCGATCATGTCCTTGGATCACTTCCCCTTGTTCGCAGAACGTCGTTTCCACAACACCGACAGGTCCTCTTACCCCGCCCACGATCACCTCCTCCCATCCACTTCGTCGTGGCCATACCCTTCCAGACCCTCTCCCGATGCCCAGCCCACCTTCTCCCACCAGATGCCGTCCTCTTGGAACGCTACTCAGTACTCTGCTTGGTCCACCCCGTCCGTCACCTACTCCTCCCCTCCGCCTCCTTCGCCGCCCCCGTATGTCGCCCTAAATCCCACTTACCGTCACTCAGCGTTTACGCTCTTCCACCAAACCGATTACCCGCAATCCTCATCCCGGCCCCTCGTCAATTCCATACACCCTTCCATCGCTTCCTCCTTATCCCCAACGGCGTCCTCCACCCGCTCAGTTCACAATACCTTGTCCTCGATGACTACAAACCCAAAGTATGACTCTCATACCTGGGGCGATGGGCTCTACACTATCGATGATCCGGAAACGGCATCAAACTCCGAACGGCCTGCAAGCAGTGTGGCTACATCCCCTTCGGCACGCGCTTCTTCCATCTCTTCTTCTACCAGCTTCCCCCCCGTAAAAGTAGAGCCAGAGGACTCTGTCGCTTCGGATTGCTTCGTCATGGAGTTCTCCGCATCCACTCCTGCTGCCCAGGCGAGTAGCTCTCTCGCTCCACCAACAGAAGTCCCTCTTCGCGCCACCCAGGCCAGCAAGGCGATGCGCAAGATGATGGGCGTTTTCCGCCTCAATCCCTTCTCCATGCACGAGAGCGGAGCTCAGCCTACCACAACCTGGACGGGCGAAGAAGCAGGTCCACTCGAGGAGGAACCACAAATGTTCGAGTTCCAGCTCGACTTGCCAGGCTACGACCGTGCATCCAGCGATCCGGTGCAACCGCAGTCCACTTCCTCAAACAGACCCGACGGCGATTTCGATGACACCGGCAACTGGGCCGAGTGTAATGAACAGTCCCTGCAGTACCCGCCCACTTCTCACCCGGCCTGGCTCGGAAATGACTCCCCGGCATCCTATACACTACCGTCGCTACGACCTTACAGCCCGCACCCTCCGCTCCACTCGCCGTCCCCGTCTGTTGTCTCGCAACGTAGAACGCCTTCAGATAATCCTTCGTCAGACGTAAGCTCGTTCTTGATCCTTTGGCAAAATCTCATTTGACCACTCCCTATAGTACACTTCCCCTTATACGCTACCCGTGCCAAGTAGCTGCGCTACTTCCATCGACAATCTTCCACCCATCTCAACAATGGCCCGTCGGTGGACAAATACGACCAACCTTCAACATCCCTTCATGATATAGACATGCAGCACTTGTCATGATTCCGTACGTTGTCAGAAGCATTTTCACAAAAGACGCCGCATACAGTGTATTACCTTACCACCATTCTCTTTTGTTTCTGTCATGTTATTCTATATACCTCCCAACTCCACGTCTCTCGAGATACTTTTCTACACCTTGTCTTGATGTCTTGTTCTGGTTTTCTTGGCTATCCTCTCAATACGGACAAACCACCGCATCCCATATTGCTTGCTCGACGGGTTGGAACGCATGTAGTATAAACCAAATACCATACGTACATTACATACGCAATCATGCACGCTGTGCCCATCGTTTATTAGTTGCGCATCACTGCTGAGTACATGTCAAGCCGCAAAACACCCTCAGCCACTGCCCTCCTATGACCGTGAACACGCTACGGCAGATCTCACTTCGCATCGCTTCGGACGTGTTTTTTCTCCAGTCTTTTAGGGGATGTGTGCACAAATCCATGATCACAGCTTTTGCAATTCATTTTGATAGCGCGATCCACGCCTCTTGGTTTCTGATCGGTTCGATAACCTGTCACGTTGGAGCTGTACGAAATCAGGCATATGGAGTGCCGTTGTCTCGGTCGTCGGTAGACGATGTGGACCCTCTGGTATGCACGATCGACGGGGCGGTGCGTCGCACGCCAAAAATAAAATCAATCATGTACATGCAAGCGTCGACACTGTCGGTTCGGGGACAATGACCCTCCGAGCGGTCTCTTGCCCGCCAAGATGGGGTTGTGATTGCATCGATCATCCTAATGGGTTTGGCGGGAACTGCTGAACACGGAGCCGGGCCGTCGGGCGCGTCTGTTCTTTTTTTTTTTGTTCAGCCACGCTGGCTGTCGCCGAGCGCCGAGTGCTAATCCACGTATACGACCACAGGGGCGGGTCAAGCCTGGGAGAACAAGGGGGGGAAAAGGGAAAAACGAAATGGAAGAGCAAGGTACGCCGCATCTTCATCAACGCCGAGTTATCGACACATAGGAGGCGGGTTCGAAACACGGCGAAGTATCCATGTTGATGCCGCGCGTGTCGACGCGAGTCGTCAGCGTTTTCAAGGATCTCCGGTCGCGGGGTGCGACGTGGACCCCTTACCCTTTTTCTTGGTCCCCATTGAACTTGCACGCGTAAACGGCGGACTTTGCAGGTCGATGCGGGTCAGTGACTGATGGATCGTCGTCGTTTTTCGTCTTCCCCGTCTGTGAGATTAAGAAAAGGCGATCACGAGCACACACCGACAACATTATCCGAGTCTCCAAGTGGCCACGATGCCTCCAAGACGCCATCACCAGTCACCGGCACCGTCGGGTCGTTGTCACGTCGTGTCCCTGTCCCCGCGAAATGGAACCCATGACACGACTGAGTCATTGTCGGTGTTGTTATTCAATTTTTTAATGCGGAGCGACGATGATGACATGATTATCGGACCGATCTCGCCAAAGGAGCGGATTTCAATGAGACTGACGCGCTCATAAAATAGGTGGGTGTGTAAACCTGTGCATGCGGCGTGCGGCGTGTTTTTACCCCTTGCAGTCCGTCCGGCCGCATCATTGAGTTGGGCAGGCGCTTGTAGCCGCTGGGTTCGACGCACAAGCGGGGTGCAACATTGGGCCTAGCGCGAAAAAGACCCCAGTATATCATCATGTCGTGGCCACGATGCACCGCCAGGAAAATAAACCCTATACTTATCGCCGACCGCCGATCCAGGGAAAGACTTGATCAGTCGTTTGGAACCAAGCAAGTTGCGGTCAAATTTGTCAGCTTCATAATGTGTGCGATGATTTGAACCTGTCTGGTATGCGTATTGGTACGAACGTGACGATGACAGCATTGTCACGACGGGAACGTGTCTATGATCCGGAACTATGACTATGTGAAATACGAGGGCAGACTTCGTTACTTTATTATGGGCGCTGATGAAATGAGGTCACATCATGAGGTGCATGTGTTCGTTCTAGGCTTGCGCACGATTCTATTGACAAGGCTCGTTGCAATTGGACGCGTTCTCGTGCAATACGTGGCAGCCAGCCAGAGTCGAAGAATGAAGCGTGTACACGGACGCGTCGCGATCTCACACCCGGGGAACAGAGCATGCGGCAGCATCTCCGTCATCACGAGATACAGCGCGCGGCCAAAAATGACGATGATGTGATCAGTAAAAACTCAATACACACCAAAGTGGGTTCGCGCTCCGAGCGATCGAAGGGCGCACAAACTATGATCGCCGTGCTGGATATTTAATAACTAGGACATATAGGTGTTGCGTCGCGCCAAAGTCCGGGACGAGCATACGCCGGATAATCGGGCGAACGGAGAAGAGATGCCATGCGTAGTACATGACGGCGAGCTTGGCATGCGTTCGTCCTTGATCGTCGAATTTGATGATTAGCCTGTACTGCCTTATCGTAATGTGACGGGCGTATCTGGTGCTCTATAGCTGTATGTTACTTCATCTGGACTTGATCGGAAAATATATCTCGGGTTTCATCAAGCTACGCCATCAGGGTAGCCTGGGTACATTAGATAGCGTCTAGGGTTTAGTTTACCATGTTCCTAAGAATCTAGGGGTCGACGGGGACTGAACATCCATGGCCGAGCCAAGTTCTCGGCAAAAGCCAGTCGCTCATGAGCGTATTGGTTCGCTTCCCCGCATTGTGAGAATGTTCGAGACCTTGCAAAGTGCATTTGTCTCGGTTAAGTAAAAGTGACAGGGGAGGTCTTGCGTCGGAGGCGAATTCTGGGCGCGCACCAATCACTCGGGACGATGATACTCTGACTGACATGCAACGTGCGATGGCCGCTCTGGTCTAAGCACGAGGAAATGTGCGTTTGACCTTGCTAGCCCCATTGAGTTTGATGATTAGCCTTCTGCACTGCCGTATCTTAAAGGGATCTATAAGGTTGGCGCAGTCGTCTGGTCCACGTTCTTGTCTCTGTTTGTCTTCATAGGAAAAGGATGACGTGTTACGCCGCGTCAGGCCGTCTGTGTACCCTAGATTACGCCCAGGGTGTTACCACACACCTGTGGTCAGGGACATGTCACGACTGAACCATTCCAAGTTCTCAGCAAAATCCACTCACTTCTGAGCGTAGTTCCTCTCTCCCCGTCTTGAGAACGCTCCGATGTGCATTTGTTATTCTTGGTTGAGTAAAAAGAACAGACGTTATGAGTGTTGCATGGAATCGACGAGCTTATCTTTCGTATCCCAGCCTCTAGGCCACTCTGGACTTCCTTGGTCAGAACGGAGGAGATAGAAGGAAGCTGTCTGGGCATGGGTTCAACGTTGGCAGTGCGATCTGATGTGACAGGAATGGGTTGAGGGCTCAGCACCACAGCGCTAAGTGCAGGGCCCAATTTTGGCTGATCCCACTGAATTTAATGATTAAACTCCTGCAACGTACGGGTGTGCGGATCGTCCGGTCCACATTCCTCCAATGGACATCTTCATAAGAAAAGGTGTGGCGCAATCCGTCGTGTTACACTAGATACCGCCTGGGGCGTAGTTGCCACGCTACTAGGTTCAGGGACTTGTCATGACTGGTTCTGGCCATGTGCTCGGCAAAGCCCACTCACTCAGGGGTATAGTTTCTTTCTCCGCGTTGTGAGAACATTCGAGACTCTTTGAACTGTATTTGTTATCTTCGATTGAGTAAAAATAACAGGGAGTTGTTGTCGGGAGCGAATTTTGTGCGGATGTGACAACCTTATCTGTTGGATACCGACCGCTCGGGAGGAAGATACCTTGGTCGACATGCAACGTGCAGTGGCCGCTCTGGACCCCTCAGGTCTAGGCAGGGAGGAAACAGAAGGGAATGAGGTCGAGTAGGACCCCGTTTTGTAACCATCTTTTGCCAGATAAACATACAAGGCAGCAGTGAGAATCCGCCTGTCATGGTCAAAGGATGTACCTGGTTATTCGGTAGCGTTGTCGAGGACAGGCTTAGCGGAAGAAGCACAAACTCTTTCAGCCATCAGTACGGGAGCGACACAGAGCTTCCCGGGAAGGCTGAATTGTGAGCTTAGCTGCGGGTCAAGGGAAATTGTGATGTAATTCGAACATACGAGGAGGAAAGCTTGTTTTAGCTCGAGGTCGTATGTTCTTGGCATCACAGAGGATGGGTATTTCCGTCTGAGCGGGCATAGTGCTGAGATTTGGATACGGGAGATAGCCGGAGCGAGTCATGAGCCTCGTCCAGACGTTGGTTGGATACGGACGTCAGGTCAGACTTGCCTGAACGGTCCACGCAGTGACGAAGTAGGTATTGGCTGTGGACCCATTGCAAGACATGAAACGTAAACTCTTCAAAGAAAGTAGAAGGCAGATTCGGCGGTCTTCTATTCAGGAATGACAGTGAGGAGACAAAAAGCACGATTGGTTGCTCGGCGGAAGATAAAAGCGTGAACATGGCCATTATTCCCGCCTCCTATGCCTGCGCCAGGGAAGTAAGATCTCGACTGACATCCTGACACCGCCTACGACGTGATAGGGATTCGAGTTCGGTTGAGTGCCCGCGCGGAACTCCGAGAGGTATTGCGTGCCCACAACTGCACATCGAGTCTGCAATGCGATCCGTGTTGGGACTTGTATGCTCCGTGTTGGTTTGCGGTGCCACGGACCGACTGCCGGCATTGTTACTAAAAAGGAAACGAGGCCCACGCGACTACCACGAGAGCCGAAGAAGTGTGTCAAGCGACCACGCGAGCGGCGAGATCATCCACAACTAGTCTAACAGACCCGAGCACATACGTCCCTCATCCCCCCCTCCGTATCTCCACTCATCATACTCTGGAGTCCTCTCCTCCTCCTCTCTCTCCCTCCAACCGCACTTCTTCATGCTCGACAACGAGGACTATGCCCATGGTCGACGAAGAAGCGTCGACGTCGGCGGTTTAGCGCTCGCACTCGAAAACCAGGGCTTGGGACATGGCTGGGGCGGTTGGGACCAGGTACAGCAGGGAGAGACCCGGTGCGCTCATTTTTAAAACATTCTCACTCGCCCTCCTAATTCATCTTCCCAGCTACGCTGAACTGCTCTACGAAATGTACGCTCAGACGCAGACAACCGTCACCCACTGCGATACGGATCCGTATGTCTGCCTCCATCGCCTGCCTTTCTCACGCCGTTCAATGCATCTTTTAGGTCTCCAATTGAGATCCCTCCAGAAACTCGCAAGCACCTAATTCGTCGCCTCGATAGCTGGCACTTTGAACCTCACAAACTACCTGACGAGGAGGTCCTGTTCTGCGCGCAAATTCTGTTCGAGAGCTTGTTTCAGATGGAAAACATGCAGGATGACACGGGGGTGTCCCTCAGTCAGTGTCACATGTGCCTTGTTACGTTTCATGTGCCACCACCTCATGGGTTGCTGACACAGATGACATATCAATCTTCCTGAAGCACCTGCAACGTCTCTACTGCGGACGGAATTCTTACCACAATTTTCAACACGCGCTGGACGTCCTGCAGGCATGTCAAGCTTTCCTGTGTGCCGCGGGCGTCGTTCCTCCAGTCTCTACCCTTTGCCATGATGCCCGCTCATGGCGGCCAGATAAGAGAGAAGACCGCCTTGTGTCCACCCTCGAAAACATGGATCTTTTTGCCCTTTATATCGCGGCCATCGGCCATGACGTCGGACACCCTGGTTTCACAAACCTATTCATGGTTAGTCCATCCCGTCCCCGAAACTCTTCCCCACCCACTCGTCAATGACATTACTCAACCCTTAGAAAAATGCAAACGCACCCCTGTCAGACGTGTTTGACGGAAAATCAGCTCTGGAGCATATGCATTACGCAATTCTCATCCAAGTTATGCGCCACCACGCTCTTGGCAGTCTACTCGATCGACTGAATGGGGGTCAAGTTTTCCGAAAAACGCTTGCCGGCATTGTCCTCGCAACCGATATGAACGTTCACTTTGAGTTCATGAAAAACTTTGGACTTCTCATGGCTGGCAAGGATTACCCTTTGAGCTACCGCAAGTTGCTGCTGTGTCAGGCACTCATCAAGTGCGCTGATATCAGCAATCCTGTACGTTCCCGCGGTATCCTGGGCAAGAGATGTACTTACCGGAGTGTTAGAGCCGACCCCCAGGTGTATCGCATTACTGGGCAAATGCACTGATGGCAGAATGGAATTGTCAAGCATCCCTGGAGAGGCTGTGGCAGTTACCACCCTCAGTACAGCCCTCGGAGACACCTCTAGCTCAAGTCCGAGGGCAACTTTTCTTCATTAACAAGTTTGCCAAGCCACTCCTTGATATCACTGCGAAAGGCATCCCAGGTCAGAAACGGTACTCTATTGTGCAGCCGTCTGACGCTTACCGTATCTTTAGAGATGCAACAGTTCGCCGATCAATGTACCTCAAACCTCGCCATGTGGGAGGCCCGTCGCATCGGATTGACGTCTACGAATGAAGTGCCACCCCCATCTCCAAAGACCACCGCACCCGTCCGATCACCGGCAGACTTTCTAACTTCATTTCCTCTCACGTTACCCACCTCTATCCGGAGCTATGACGACCAACAACCCATCGGAGAATGGCACACGTATTCACCTTCATCCCCATCTTCTTCCTCGTCCTCCGAAGCGACACCTGACAATCTACTCGGTGACCAACTTTCCCCACCTGTATCGCCATCGCCCTCCATCGGCTCTGCTTCCTTCGTCCTCGCCCCTCGATCCTCGTGCTCCAGCCTTCGCACCAACTCCACCGCCAGCGAAGCCGCCACGGTGATGCGCAAAGCTTACGAAGCCGGCGTACGCCAAAAGCGGAGTTTCCACAACCGATTATCGTGGACGGCAGACCTGAGCCCCGTGTCCTCCATGACGAACCTTGCCGCTCCCTCTGCCGCGCATCCAAAGGCGATCGCGACCAATACCTCACACGTTGATACCCCCACCTCTCCCTACGTTTCCCCCGTCGGTGTCGTCGTACCTGCGTCGCCCGAGGGTGAGGCGCGTTGTGCAATCGGCTCGGCTCGATGACGAGCAAAATGACATCCCACCTCGGAATGCGTACACCAGATGTCGGGACGGTCGCGATCGATGATGATCTGCGCATACACATCTAGGCGCGCGGGACCCGATGCACGTGTTGGTATCAATCGAGGGAGGGCTGGGCATTTGTTTCTTTTTTCTCTTGTCGAGATTCTAAGTCATTGTTCATACGTCAGGTTCGTTTCTGCGACATTGTGCATATTCGGTTTCACCCCTGTTGTTTTGCATAGCAAGTCTCTTTTCTTTTGTCTTGATCCATCATGCCAATGTATCATGTCAACGTTCAATGATAACGTATTATTAGCACGACGGTCATTTTCTTGATTCATGTGTAGTACCGAGCCGAGCTGGACAATGCATAGCAGTGGTACGAGTATGGCGAGTGCCAAGTCAAGGAATCGTCAAGTGGATGTCCCCTCCACCTTTTCCAGAAACTGGAGGAGTGCCTCGATGACTCGATCGGGTGTCTCCTGCTGTACCCAATGTCCCGCCCCTTCGATCAGTACGACATCGTCGCTCTGCATCCCGAAGTGGTGTCTCATCTGTTCCAAAGCACCAGGCGTCTGGTATACCCCCCAATCGCGTGCACCCGAAATGAACGCCGCAGGAACACCTACTTGACGCTCCCCAAGCGCGATAAGCTCATCCTCCAGCTCCGCAGGCGGCGGCGAGAGCACAGACCGGTAATAATTCAACCCACCCTGGAAACCCGTGCGGGCAAACTCGGACGCGTACACCCTCCCATCCTCGGCATCCTCCGAAGCCCATGTAAAGTGTGTGTGTGGATGCTGGCTGGCGTGGCGCTCGATCACCTGCCGCATGTTTTCGTGTGCTGGCATGGCGTAGTAGTCTGGAAGTGTCTCCAGATCGCGCGCGATCGCATCGATCGTGGGGGATGGGTTCGAGGCAGAGGGGAGCGGGTGCGCCGTGTTGCCCTCCCATGCACCGCCCTTCATGTGGTAGTAGCCGCCTAGAAAGCGGTAGAGACCTTCGTCGCTGTCCCCGAGCATGTCTGTGTTGGCATCGCGGGTGGCGAAGTAGCTGGTGTAGTGCTTTCTGGGAGGGGTGAACGCTACAAGGGCCGTGGAGATAGCCTGAGCGAGCGTTGCGAAGGACTTGGCCTTGGCATGCGTGTTTTCGGCTCCGTCCCCACGGTTGGGGCGATGGGGTTGTGGTGGCTGTTTCACCCCTACGAAAGGGACGCTCATGAAAACGACAGCGCGGAAGAGATCTGGGTGAGCGGTGACGCAGTGGCCAGCGACGGGGGATCCGAAATCATGGCCGACGAGCAAGGCAACGGAATCATGCCCAAGGGCTTTGACGAGGGAACAAACATCCTTTGCGATGTTGAGGAGGTGAAAGGGAGCGATGGGGTCGTCGTACTGAATTTGATTGGGTGTCCTGTCGTGTTGTGTGACAGTGCGTCCATACCCTCGCAAGTCAGGTGCGATGACATGATAGCCCCCACGGGAAGCAGAAAGTGGGCCAAGGACTTTACGCCATGAATATGCGAGTTCTGGGAAGCCGTGTAACAGCAGGATCAAGGGAAGCGACACGGGCTCGCTTGCAGTACTCGGGAAGGCTTCGATAAGGTGTGTTTGTAAACCGTCGCAATCGCCAAGGGTCACAACACGTGAACACAACATGTATCTCGGCTGGAGCTGATTCAAGTCTTGAAAACGATGCAAATCCATGGTTGGGCCTGGTACAGGGGGTGGTGGTGGTAGTTGGAAGGGGGTCGGCTAGTCTAGCGCCGAAGCATCAGTATGGACTTTGCCCCACTGTGTGTGGGATACAACTCGTGTTCAATTTTAAATGCGGGTATATTAGGAACGAATGGAAGCCCCTTGTTGACGTTAAAACCCGCGTTGACAGGCAGTGATCTGAGTGCACTGCAAAGCGAGACAAGAATGAGTACGTACGAACGCAGGCAGCATTGATGGACAGACCTCCGGATAAGGTTCTGGACCATTGGGCCCTTTGTGAGAATGAGGAAGCGAGTCGCTGTTTAACTAACACCTGTGTCCAGTCGTAACGTTTTCCTCCGTGCTCGGAGAACTGTACTTGGCCAAGTGAGCAATATTTTTGGGAAAGCTCAACGCCTAACTTCGGTTTGGTGAGAAAAGTAGGGTGACAAGATCCGTTATCAAAGTATGAGTTCAGTGGCGTACAACGGCAAATGTCATGATGGGCTTGATCTTTCACCGCGAACATGAGATAAGGGGTCGAGTTCATATAAGAGATAGTCGATGTTAGCGGAGGTCTGGTCCGACCTTATCGATGATAACTCGTGAAGTGAGTTGCGAACTGGTATGCAGGGCGATGCAGACCCACTCCAACTCCAAACAAGCGGTGTCCAGGCGACGGGGGCACAATCAAATTACTCCAATTAGGAATGCATATCGACGGCGCAGCTTTGGATTTATTTGGTTCACCCTGAACCCAGAGTAGACTACTTAAAACTCGCGCCTTGTTCTTCTCCCATCTTTATCCCACTCCTTCCATCTCCAAGTACGTTGCGCTACTCCCGCTCGCCGGTTTCATTCTCCGGTTGCTCACCTTGTCTCTGTCCGTCCAGGTCCTCCATCAAACTCTCGCAATGTGTGGCATCTTTGGTTACTGCAACTACCTGAAGGATAAGGTAAGCCATCTTTTTCGTCTTATCGCGCGTAGCGTCCTCGGTACATGTCTCCGCCGTTATTTGTTCGCGCATATATGCAACTCGCGGACCATCAGTGCCTCGTAGTGGCCGGCTCAGCAGGATGTAGCCGATGTAAGCGACCCGGTCGCCATCGGGTTACCATATATAGAAATCATGATCTCGCTTCGATATCTGATTGTAACATCTCCAGAACCGCAAGGAACTCCTCGAGATCCTTTGCAACGGACTTGCCCGTCAAGAGTATCGTGGTTACGACTCAGCTGGCCTTGGTATCGATGGGGACAAGCCAGGCGAGATCGTCTATTTCAGGGAGGTTGGCAAGGTGGCCGGGTTGCGCAAGCGCATCGCCGAGTCGAACATCGATACCACCAAGGTCGTCACCTCGCAGGTCTCTATTGCCCACACACGTTGGGCTACCCACGGACCCCCCTCAACAATCAACTGCCACCCTATCCGCGCTGGCTCGAGCGACGACTTTATTGTCGTCCACAACGGCATCGTTACCAACGCCACTGCACTCAGACAGGTTCTGCAGAGGCGCGGCTACAAGTTTGAAACAGACACGGACACTGAAGCCGTCGCAATCCTCACCAAATATGTCTGGGACTCACAGCCCGATAAGCGTCTTACGTTTGTTGAGCTGATCAAGACTGTCTTGAAGGAGTTGGAGGGCTCGTTCGCCTTTGTCTTCAAGTCCACACACTTCCCGAATGAAATTGTCACCGCTCGCCGTGGTTCGCCGCTGTTGATTGGTGTCAAGACCGACAAGAAGCTCAAGGTTGATTTCGTGGATGTCGAGTTTTCTGGTGCCGATGCCGATGCCAAGGTGGTCGATACTCGTAAGTATCGCAGCTGGTCTTGGGCGCCCTCATTTATTCACTAGTACCTACAGTTGCAGCCCCTACTTCTCCCACCTCACATCTGACACCGCCTTCATTGGGCCCCAAGATCTCTCGGAGGCACTCTCGTAACTTCATTGCTGAGGATGGTACACCCCAACCCATTGAATTCTTCATCGCATCGGACGCAGCCGCAATTGTGGAGCACACGAAGCGTGTTCTTTATCTCGAGGACGATGACATTGCGCGTATTGCTGACGGTCAACTCCATATTCACCGCCTCCGCCGCGATGACGGTCAAGCCGACACTCCTGCAAAACGTAGCATCGAGACTCTGGAGATGGAAATCGCCGCGATCATGAAGGGCAAGTTTGATCACTTCATGCAGAAAGAGATTTACGAGCAACCGGAGTCCGTGGTGAACACCATGCGTGGACGCGTTAACTTCGATGATTATAAGGTCACGCTCGGTGGTCTCCGCTCATACCTCCACATTATGCGTCGTGGTCGTCGCATCGTGTTCTGTGCTTGTGGAACAAGTTACCACTCCGCCTTGGCGACGCGTGCCATCTTTGAGGAATTGACAGAGATTCCCGTCAGTGTCGAACTTGCCTCTGACTTCTTGGATCGCAAGACGCCAATCTTCCGTGACGACGTTTGCATCTTTGTCAGCCAAAGTGGAGAGACAGCCGACACCATTCTTGCTTTGCGGTACTGCCTTGACCGTGGCGCTCTCTGTATCGGTGTCGTCAACACAGTCGGTTCCACCATTTCTCGCGAAACACACTGTGGTGTCCATATTAACGCTGGCCCTGAAGTTGGTGTTGCTTCAACAAAGGTACGATGGATGCTCTCCTGTTCACCTATTCCAGTCTAACCTCGTCTTCACAGGCGTACACATCCCAGTATATTGCATTGATGCTCATAGCAATCCAGCTATCCGAGGACCGTATCTCCTTCACAGAACGCCGCAACGCCATCATTGATGGCCTCCGAGCACTTCCAGGGCAAATCAAGACAGTCCTTGCCCTCGATACTAGCCTTCGAGAATTCGCGACTGGTGTACTTGCCAACTCCCGCAGTTTACTGCTCATGGGGAGAGGTTACCAGTAAGTAGGCGATTGTAACACTACGACGAACTGTGCTCATAAACCGTGTAGGCATGCTACTTGCTTGGAAGGTGCCCTGAAGATCAAGGAAATCAGTTACATGCACTCGGAGGGCATTCTCGCCGGTGAACTGAAGCATGGTCCACTGGCCTTGATCGACGAAAACATGCCCGTGATCATCATCATGACGCAGGATTCGTTGTATCCCAAAGTCCAGTCCGCCTTTTCACAGATTACCGCTCGCAAAGCCCAGCCCATCGTCATTTGCAACGACGGCGATGATGGCATCCAGCAAGGTGTCAAGACCATCCGTGTACCCAGGACCGTCGATGCTCTGCAAGGACTCTTGAACATTATTCCTTTGCAACTCCTCAGTTACCACTTGGCTATTAAGAATGGCTTCGACGTCGACTTCCCGAGGAACTTGTGAGTACAAGTACAATTTGATCCATTGATTGTTATCGACTGATTGTCATTTCCAGGGCCAAGTCTGTCACCACCGAGTAAGCCCGAGGTGACTAGGGTTTATTACCTTTGAGAGCAAGGGCGCTGCATCAACGGCAAGATTATGGACTTTTGACTGTACACGCTCACGGACACATTTCTCGTAGTCGATGACGGACGCTTTCAGCATTCAGCGGACAAGTTACCAGTATCGAAAAAATACCTCGTTACCCTTACTCGCAGTTCACCATTGTATTCCCCACACAGCCATCGCTGCTACTACCATGATGTTGTAGACGCAAAAATGTAAATGCACTTGATAACGCGAAGAAATTCATGGGTGTACCCTAGCTTGTGGTTAGGATAAGAATCACTCGCCCCTAAATTCATTTGTGTCAACGAAACGCACGACGAGAGGGTGTCTGACATTGAGGTGCCTCCACCACATGAAACCGCCCCAATCAACCGGATGAATGGGACGAAGAGGAGGAACCCATAGGGAGCGCTCCTACTCGGGAGAGCGAGGAGCCCGGAAAGAAGAGGCTAAAAGTATGCCCCCCGGGCTCGTGTCTCCTCTCATCGAACAGCCCTAACATCACACAGTCGATCAACAGACGGGACGTGCACACCAACTCGACGAGCTCAGGTCCTTCAAGGGACAACGATACACCGGGATGGCGATCGGCGGGTCGTATCATTGGACGTACGACAGCGGGCAGTGGGACGAGGAGGAGCCGGATTTGTGGAGGGTACGTGTCTAGGGGCGGGCCGACGCTGGCGGTATATGGATGCCCTGATGGCATGCGGCTACGCAGGTCAAGTTTGAAGCGCGAAACCATCGACAGAGGCATATGCCCAAGGGGTCTGGGGGCACCCATTGGGACAGGTGAGACGGACGGGCTTGTCGGTTCGGGTTTGCTTGATGTATGCTGACTTTGGGTGAATATCAGTATGTCGTCAAAGAAGACTAAGACACGTACTCAATGCGGATGCAAGGTCGCAAGTACAAGGTCAGATCTAGGCAATCGCATTCAAGTTGTCGGGGCCATCTGACTTGGTAACCTGTCCGTTTGACAGCCCGCGCACAAATCCGTCGGGTCCAACGTGTGGAGCATCAACACCGTCAAGGGACAACGTGAGCGGGAAATCGAGTTGCTCGAGGACGCGAAAAGCCCGCGTGCAGGGACTACTGGCCGTCATCGGATCGCAAAAGGTAAGCTGGGTGCGGACGGGGTCATATTTGGCTAGTGCGAGAATATCGCTTGTCTGTTTACAAGTGTCGCCACCGAAGCGGAAAGAACGGGGACAACGAACGCTCGAGCAGACGTTCATGGGAGGGGCACGAAACAAGGCCGAGCCCGAGGAGACCAAAATCGATATCTCAGATGGGTCCGAGTAAAACGTTGCAGTCGATTACAAACCTCCGTGAAAGAAGAATCCAAAGGTATTTTCGGCATTGGAGATACCGATAGGGTGTTCGACGGACAAAGGTAATCTGAAGAGTCAACAACATGCGGTACAGGAAGACTATCTTCGCCCAGATCCTTTAAACACCTGATAAATAATAACCATGAAAAATGAAATACACGTCACAAGTGCATGTGTGCGCGATATGCTCGCCACATGAAGAGAAACCACCCACTTTATTTTCTCTCCCTTATCCCCCCAGCCTTCACCTTCCCCTCGTTCTCCTGCGCCCTCTCTCTCGCTGCCTGGTCTCTCAAGAGTTCCCCTTCCCGTCTCCATTCTCTCTTCTCCAATGCATCGTACTCTTCCTTGGCATCTATCCATCGTTCTTGGATATCTCTCACATTCCCCGCCATCGGCCCTACCGCGGTCGTGAACAATGAATACAGATTTGGCCGAGCAGATGTAGGCGCGGAACTCGAATCGATGGTGCCTCCTGGTGCAGGGGCATCTTTGGGTGGAACAAAGATGTAGCCCGTCGCGCGGTCGATGACGCGGGTTAGGTGCAGCATCGAGTTCTTATCCTTTATGTACATGAATGGGCCGACCGCAAGTAACGGAAACGCGTGGTGTGGCAACGACTTACCTCGACAGCGAGCGTCTCGAACCCGACAAGGCTGTAATCTTCGATCACAGATATCAATGCCATATTCAGCGCCGTGAAACATGGCGAGATTGTATTCAAGGCGTTCTCTAGATACGATAGATCTTGCACCTCGGTGTAGAAATCGAGATTAAAGTCTGGGTGCTCGTTAGGGCGTTTTACGTCCGCGCGTGGAGAAGCTGCGTACCGAGATCGCCATACTGAGATAGGATGTCGATTTTAGAAAGAACGTTGATATGTGGCAATTCGAGCTGGAGCATGGTTCGAAGGGAGAGGAGCAGGATGGACACGTACTTGGCGGCGTCGGTGACGTAGTGGGCATCACACAAATGAACGGCTGCGAGCTAGCGACCAAGGACAACGTTTCGTGAAGCGCTGGTCCCCACAAACGACAGACGACATGAATGTACGCACCCGGAATCCAATCTTGGACAGTCTCTGGATGATACGTTTGAGAGAGCCGTGGATCGTGCTTAGCTCGACTTGTCCGGGGATATCGAACAGGACGTACGCGTCCGGTCCGAGTTCGTTTACTCTGGCCTCTAGCCAGTCGAGATTGGCTTCGAGGTATTCCATGCAGTACAGCATGGCGCCGTTGGGACCTAGTCCGTGGGCATCCATCGCGTCTTGGAGGGTGATGAGTGATGCAATGTCGATAGCGCATGGATATGGGATGTTGTCGTTGGCAGGGTCTAGGTTGACGATCGAGATGGGACGCTGAAGGGCGGTGAGGAGCTGGTATTTTCCATGGCAATAGGTTGATTTGCCGCTGCCTGGCGCGCCGCAGACGATCTCACCAAATGGCATGGTCGCAGTCTCGCATGAAGTTTGGCAGATTACTGTATTTGTATTTTGCCCCTTGAACATTGCTCTACGTATACAACGACACCTGGGTCACATGCTTGTGTGCGTAACTCTACGTTCAGCATCATGCGTGAGCACGACGACTTGTGTACTTGCCAGGCAGAAGCGAATAACCGGGACTGTGTCCGACTGGTAAGAGTGCGTGGTTGAGACGATCGGCAATTCCCGCACCATAGCCCACTTTCCTACAAGATACGTATCGCGCTAACAGAGCCAAAAATGCATAACATTGGGTGAGAAAGGCCAGCCGCCCGGTGGTGTTAAAGAGGAACGAGACGAGCGCATACCAATCAAGAAGGATTCGGATAGGATCGGTGTACAAAGTACACGTGAGGAGTATCATATCGTGTGTGCAAACCTGCGTTTGGATGCGTTGAGAAGGATGGGGGTAGTGGAAGCATAGAACTTTCATTGGAGTGGGACTCAAAAGCGCCCGGGACCAGATGACACGAGGTGATGCATGTTATTATCGATAAGACAAAACGGGTATATATAATGGCGCTGTGAGGAAGCCACGACCCTTGACCCTACACATCCACTATCCTGCCTGCGCCCGTTTGTTGCGGAGCTATGCAATCACAAGGAGAAGGTACATACTAGTCATTGGCGAACACCCGTAATGACCACCTGCCGTCTTCCAGGTGGCCTAAAAACGATTGAAATCAAAAGAGAACATGCGATATACTCGATCCTCTTCGACGACGATGGGAGGCAGGTATTGAGCGGGGGTGCTGAGGGGGTACTTCAGCGATGGCAAGTAGATGACGGACACGAGGTGGGCC
>JBBPJQ010000281.1:0-31158 GCA_038088795.1 Boletus rex-veris
AGTTGTCACCCTCTTCATTTGTTCTTCGTGGTCAGGAATGCTCCTGTGCAGCTGTGGCTCCTATTGCTACTCCTTCAAAAGCTCCCCTTCCAGCACCGGAGGTAGATTCTGGGGCACGGAAGCGCTCGATCTCAGGGTCCAAACTTCCAGAAGCAATCACATACGATGTGAGAGTCCGGCAGTGGTACGAGAGCACGGTATGCTATGGCCTGCTCGTGCATTGGCACATAATCAATACATTTATAGGTTGTACCGAACATGGGCTTTCTGGCCATTCACGCCAACGAGCAATTCAAACGATGGTCTTCTGCTGTTTTCAAGAAGATGCATGCCATGCAAACCATGCTCGAAGCCCAGAAGATCATCGAGGACATTGAAAGAGATGTATCAGATATCTTGAATGAGCAGACCCTTGAGAGCCTGCGATCGATGTTTTTCCGCGATGTCTCTTCTTCTCCCGATGGACAGTATCTCATGCAGCTTGAGAGAGCAACCATCCGACAATCGGTGTCAAAGAACAGTGAGTCACTTCCGCCCCAAAACACCCATTTGTACTCACAAATGCAGACGTGCTTGGGTGACCCTAGGCCGACTGTATCGGCGCTGCCATTACTATTTTGAAATTTTCAACTTCCGAGTTTATTGTTATCGCCTTTCAAGTATTACTAGTATCATCATGTCTGTAAAGACTCCAGGCGGCACAGATATCCTGTTGTAATTTCCATCAATTTATGCCCTTAGTGGGCGATTCTTCTGCTGGCAAAGCCCTCCGACACTCACGGCTCTGAAGATCCGTGAACACTTTGACGCCGCACCAGTCACTGGTCCAATACGAGTGACTCGGAGTTGATACGTTGAGTGCTTACGCACAATAGTCTCCGGCCCAAGTCTGTGCTCGTATTTCGTTCATCTCACTGTTGCTAACTTTGAAGAACAACATTGGCTACTCCGATGAGGACGCTGAACCGTTGAGATACGCGGATGATATACAGTGGTAGAAGCAGCCCTACTGCCAGTGGCGGAATAATAGTAGCAGGGTCTCGGGCTCTAATAAACTTAGGGACTCATACTGGTCGTGGACTGATAACATAACTCGACGTGTGGTAATAACAATACAGCTCGGAGGGCGAAAGTGGATAATCATAGCACTGTAAAACATGCGGTCCGGTTACATAAATAAATATGTCTGCAAAGTTTACACTGTGATTGTGAGTACAATGGGTGTCTGAGGGGGCGGAAATGACTCACTGTTCTCTGACACGAATCGTCAGAGGGTTGCTCTCTCAAGCTGTGTGAGATACTGTCCATCGGAAGAAGAAGAGAAATCGCGGAAAAACATCGATCGCAGGCTCTCAAGGGTCTGCCCATCCAATATATCTGATACATCTCTTTCAACGTCTTCGATGGTCTTCTGGGCTTCGAGCATAGTTTGCATGGCATGCTTCTTCTTCAAAATGGCAGAAGACCATCGTTTGGATTGCTCGTTGGCGTGAATGGCCAAAAAGGGGGTGTTAGGCAATACCTATAGCTGGATTAATTATGTGCCAATGCACGAGCAGGCTATGGAATAATACCACTCTCTCGTACCACGGGTTGAGCTTCATCGAGTCTTTCCGCTCCCCAGATTTCGGAGGAGTCGCCAGAGGAGCAGTATGGGCACATGAGTGTCCCAAATCGCAAGGAGTAGATGAAGAGGGGGACGATGGGGACGGAAGGCTGCTCGGCATGATGACTGACTTGAGTCTACGTGCAAGGGAACTGGAGTTTTCCAGCTTAAGTGAATGTGTAAATAAGCACAATTTGAAGTAGCGCGAGGTGTCAGACTCCGCCATGCTGAAACGAGACTCTCAGAGGTCAATCACGCATACAGCATTGGGATGGGAAGAAAAGGCGACCAGCCTGTATGCGGTCGTGACCGCGCCAAGGGCCGAGCCCTGAAATGGATATATTAATATGATTGAGCTTCAGATCCGGGCCCAGCTGCAGGCGACCAAGACGGGATTGTGCCACTTGGATTTATCGGTCGCGAACAGGTCAATATTATCGAGCAACCCGTGCGGTCGTGCAAGGGCCAAGCCCTGAAATGGATATATAAGATCGAGCCTCAGAACTGCCGCGCAGGCGACCCCGCACCGGTAACTCCTCTGGATCCATGGGTTCGCAGTTTCATGGTTGGTTGCCGTGCCCATCCAGTATTGTCGTCAGTTTCTTTCTGGATGATCAGTTTGCCGTTCGCTGCGGTCGGCAAATCCGTGCTCGAACATGGGCGGGATCAATATCGATACTAGTACGCCCGTAGTATCCCAAAAGGTTTTCAAAGACTCACTTTGATCAAGTTGTCGGATAGGTACCGAGATGTGGAAGACTTATCTCGTCTTTCTCTTCATCCAGAACAACCACAGTCCTTTCCGCATGGCGAATCAAATCGCCGACTCAGACCTGTCCAAGTCCCAATCCGGATCTCCGATCACGATAAGAATACTACCGCGCAAGGTATGTGGTCGCGACGGCGCAGGGCAATGAATTAATGGATATTCCACGGCCCTCTGGACACCATGACACCCCTGGACCCGCAAGCATACTTACCGCACAAGGTATGTGGTCGCGACGGCGTAGGGCAATGAATTGATGGATATTCCACGGCCCTCTGGACACCATGACACCCCTGGATCCGCAAGCATACTTACCGCACAAGGTATGTGGTCGCGACGGCGCAGGGCAATAGGTTAATGGATATTCCACGGCCCTCCGGACACCATGACACCCCTGGACCCGCAAGCACGCTATGATAAGCAGTTTCGTGATTTCATTTCTTTCGGGATTGTGATAAGTTACAAGTACGTTTCTCTGGCTAATCGTGTTAACGAGCTTCTTGTTTACGATTTAGTGACTGAACACTGGCAACACATTGTCCACGCCAGTGGAGAACAGCCCGTCGTGTAGTAACTTCATTACTCTCTTAAAATTTACCGTCTAGTCACGAGACTACCACGCGGCGTCATGCTGTCACGGATAACAAAAATAGGACCACGACCCCTGAATACTACGAGCCGAATATTAAACTCAACTTAATTATGCGTGACAGGAACCCACACGTATGTGCCCGGAATATTACCTCGACCTAGACACGTTTGCCCCCGAGTGCAGACGCACTCCAAGAACTGCTGGATTCCATTACACCAACGACAGAAGGCGAGGCAGAACTCGCAAAGTGGATACGGGAATTAGAGGCCTGGGAACAAGACCATTCGCGGCCGAATCCCTTTGAGAGCAGGGCAGTGGCATGTATGTGAATTTCCTGCGTTGCGTGCTGTGTCTGAAATCTCTTCAGTACCGACGATGGCCTATACCCGACGCGAGCTGGCCGAGCAAGATGCCAAAGACCTTGATAGCAGATCGGCTGTGTCTCTGCACGTTGAGGTGACACCTAGTGTGCTTATCAGCTCTGGTATTGATCTGGAGAACACACAGTGAGTGTAGTGGCCTTCTGTGTGACACGGATCTCACTCTTGAAGTTGGAACCGGTAAGCTCAGAGCGGATATAAGCGCATTAGGCCAACACACTACTAACGAACAAAAGGGAAGAATATTGATTCGTTCTAATACGCTTCGACGAGAGATCGATGCATGGTTCGAAATACATGCACTGTACTTTCCTGCCGTGGTATTCTTGCGCGCAAAGGCAAATCAGCAAACCAGGCCTCGTGAGGACACCATCTCGCTTTACCTCCCTTCTGATATCTGCGGTCTTGTGCCTTACGAGCCGAAAATGCTGGAGATTGAAAATGGGACTTAGGTGTGGCAACGCAATCAATCGACGAGCACCACCAAATTCAACACTGACAACCCAGCCGCGACGCCTCCCTCATTACTCTCCACCCCTTTCGTCCGCATCAACCAACCCACATCACCCCGTTCCTTACGTACGACTCCCGTTCCCTCGTCCCTTCCAAATATCGCCCAACCAAATACGCCCAACTCGGATATCGTCTCTACGCAGACCAACTTTGGCCGCTCTTCATCTTCCTTGTTCTGTCCCGCTCCGTCTGCACCGGACACAGCTCGAGCGAGATACGATCCGACCTCAGCGGGAGGCACGATCAACGCCATCGCAATCCACGCCATTCGTTCCTCCGCCAGAAGTCCCTCTAATATTCTCCTTGTAGACGTTATTCCCACCTCCTTCGCGTTTGTGGTTTTAGCACTAAATTCTCAGCGTGACAACGGGCAACAGTCGTCCCGAAGGGTTCACCCGGTTTGCGTTCCGCGTCCGGAAACGACGTGGGAAGAGTGGGTAGGTTCTCTGCATCGAGGGCCCACATGGGCATCCACGTCTCTCGAGCTCCGCTACCGCCGAGGCGGCAGCGCTCGACTCCAAGGTGGCAAAGAACCGCTCGACAATGCCATGCTGACTCAATGCCTCCTGTACTTTTTCCCACCTGCCAGTTGGAGTATACTCGGGAACTTTATCGCACAGTGGTACATTGAGGAGGAGGGTTCGGGAAGGACCGGAGAATGATGTGGTGGTAGCAAGGAGGAAGGTTCGATGAACGACACGAATACCATGTCTGTCGGTTGTGTGGGAGGTAAGCGGCGTGGATCACGAGCATATATGCGGTCACGGTACTAACTACAGACGTACTTTTCAAACAATTCGTATTCGAGCCGCCACCGTTGATCAAACATATTGCGCTCGTTGGGCTGTACGACAAACAGGATGTATGCGCTGCAGAGAGATGAGTGGGAGTGCAACAAGGAGGGAATCGTCCAACCTTGGCACACCGTATGCTTTGTGTGCTTCGGCTAGGCCGTTCACCAGTCCCGAGGTGGTATCATTTGGGGGAAAGTTCTCCGGCTTGAGGTGAGTTGATCTCATAATGGTAGCAATTCGTCGATGCGTAGAGGTATCTAACAGACCATGTCTCGTCAACTCTCATACATGATATCACGATGGCCCGTACCTGTGCATCACAGAGACCTTGTCTGAAAGTGGCCTAAACGACAAGGATATCGTGTTGAATTCTACTTGATTGAGACTGAGTGCGTGTCCATCGCCGATATGCAGGAGGTAGTCTGCAAGGGCTAGACAGCATCTTTGAGCGATGCGCCCTTTCACAAACCGACGGGTTAATCACCTGAACGATCCCTTCCTCCTTGATCTCTTTCCACCCATTCCACAATCGTCTCACGAACTCGTCCGCCTGGCCGACACCCACTTCTGCACCCATCACTCGATCCAGAAAGTCGTCGTCGGTAGCGGCGCGCGCATACAGGTCGTTATAAATCGACTGCAATCGCTGTACTTTCCGGAACAGCGCGCGCGTGGAACAGGAACAGGCAAGAGCGATATTGGTGCGTGGATCACCGAGGACGGGGCTGGTGGCTGGGATCGCAGGCCGTGTGCGCGTACGTGGTAGCATGCTGTATGAGGTTTGTGAACTGGATGTCGGTGAACTTTGGTGGCCGGTGGCCATTGTCGTCGCAACGATGAGCACGAGCGCCGGGGGTGGCCGATAATTTGTATCACGTGGGGCAAGGTTGGGTGCACACTGGTCAGCTTGACTCTTCCGTTCTCTCCAAACGCAAATCGAGTCATTTCCGCAGAATATTGTACTTGGAAACTTGAACGAGGAGAAAACGTTAAAAGCTGGTTTCGCGTCTGCTAATCGCACCGCTGTATTAAATCTTCGTCTGCACTATGCAGGGTGATTCTAAGCCTTGCAGTGAGGGTAATTCATACCAGACGCGGCCTCATCAGTGAATCACCCAACATTGTCACCCAAGCCAATGCATACAAGCTATGCGGTATGACAATAGCCAGAGTACCGATCGGATTGTGGCGGTACACCCTTCTTTGCCGGTGTCTCCATATCGCAGTCCCGTTACAACATCACCTTCAACTTCCTTCCACTGTGACGATGACAGCAGCAAGGAAAGTACAGCAATTTTCAGGCGACTGTAGTACTGAAGATTAAACACAGATCTCTTGCCACCTGCATCTTTTGCAAGATCATCAAAGGGTCGTACCTTCACCACGCCCAGTCTATCAGGACCATAATCACTCCACAGGCGAAATACCCAGCTTCAAGCTCATCGAGACTGGGCACTCGTGCGTACCATCTCTCTTGTATCAAACAGGCCCCCAATCAACAGCCATCTTAGATACGCATTTCTCGACATTGGTCCGGTATCCAAAGGCCACGCGTTCGTCATTCCCAAGGTAATGAGCTTCCAGACGAATACCTCGCTGATGCACTCCCGATCGCCAAGAAGATCGCGCTGCACAAGGGCTCGAGAATTACAATATTCTTCAGGTCTGTCCTCATCTATTCGCTGCGATATCACTTAGATGCTCCCCCTGGTGCAGAACAACGGACGCATAGCACACCAACAAGTGGACCACGTCCATTTTCATGTCATCCCAAAGCCCAATGGCCTCGTCTTGAACGAAAATTACTGGCCCGCAAAGACTGTGTCAATGGAGGAACTCAAGACATACCATGCCGAATCAACCGCGAAGCTGGAAGCTTTGGGTAAATTGTAGGACTACGACTCATAAATTTGTGAATAATCACACTTCCGATAATCCATCATGTTGGATACTGTACGGGTGTGATTTCGTCGTCCACCTACATCGTTGTCGGTGAACTCTCGCAGCGTTCTCGCACATCTCGATTCGAAAGCCGAGCTAGCCGATGACATGGGCAGAGGAATGACTGCCAGTGTTCTTGTTGCTAGCTATGAGTCCGGTATAATGTTCGACGAGATTTTGGATGCTCGTACTCACCACGGATCCGAGACTCGAGATCCTTCAACTTGCGAAGATCTAAGACTATTTGATTACGCGGCATAGTACTCGATCTCTTCTACGTATATGTACTATGTAACGAGGACTCGCCCCAACACATTACGTAACCCCAAATTACAGGTAAACAAGTCTACAGTGCCGTGTTTATCCGTTTACACGAGTACGAAGCATTCGTACTTTCGTTGCCATCTACTGTATGGATGTAAACAAGTTACCTATCCTCAACTGTCACATTGCCGCTGCCACCGCGTCGACACGAATGTCTACTCACGGCCGTTCATTGGTAGGCTCCGTCGTCGAGCGAACAAAGCCCCGCACGGGGTCAGCGTCATCTCCCAGGTTCACTCGGACGCCAGGAAGAGGATTCCCAAATGCCCAGCATCGGTTCAAGAGCGCCTTTGCACGCACACGGGACGAAGTCAACTTGAAAGGCGACGTCGCAGGTACGATGCACACTGACGTACATTTTGTCGTGTCAAATAAACCGTTTGTCGCACCGCCAGGTCCCATCGTCGATCCCAAACCCATTCCAACCAATACCGATGCGATCCTTCGCCTGATCCACGAGGAGAACATGCGTAAGGGGAGTTGCTGAGGCGCGTTCAAGAAGCTCGACGACGGAAAGTGGCAAAGGAGATGGAGGCCCAAGCCCAGGCGGAGCTGGAGGCACGAACTGCGCAAGAACCAACAGGAAATGCTGACAACAGGAAAAGCGACCGTGATGCTCGTCAGGCGACGGAATGCGACCATAAAGACCAGCACAGCGTCAATGTTGCTTCCCCAACACCACGTCGGGTGTCTAATGGCTTGGCCACCAAGCCAGGCGTTCTCCGAGTCAAGAGTCTTGAGAATATGGGTTGGACAGGTAAGCTCAACGTTCATCGGCGGTGACTTGCTCTCTTAATTCAAGTGTCCAGTGCCGTCGCCCTTGCCAGCGACGAGCAGCACGCGTCCTTCCAGCTGAACTGGCCGCAAATTGCGCTTCGCAGAAGTCACCCCGGATGACGTGCACGTGTACGAATCAGCACCCATATCTCCTAAACGAACCGTCTTCGCACTTCCACCCCCACCAGATACGAAGGATGATTCAGTCGCTTCTTTGGGCACGTTCCACAAGGACGCTAGTTCTTCCAAGCGAGCCGACTCGACCAATGGTGCTACAGAGGACCAACCCACGCGTGCCGCCAAAGCCGACGAGGGGGAAGGCACCCCCGAGTATATCCGTCGACGATACTTTCCTAACGTACCAGCCAACGATCCAGGCCTCGCGTGGATAGAAGCATCCTCCCTAGGGACAATCGATCCGTCTGTCCCTCGATTTGATCTTCAAGGTATCCCTATATCAGCATCTCTTTCTGCTTCGTTACCATCCCACTTGGGATTGCATCACCATGCGGAGGGTAGCCATGCCGGATACACCATCGACGACATTTATGTCCTGGCCCGATCCACTGTTCTAGCTCAGGCATCCTGGCCAAGGTTGCTCATCGTCTAGGTCGGCAGGTTCAACACACCGACAGTCCAGATGAAATAGTCATGTTTCCTGGTCAAGAAGGTCAACTTCGAAACCGCATTCTTGCCGCTTGCTTGGTTGCCATTGACCAGATCGGTAGCCTCGGTGCGCGGGCGGTCGAGGTTGTCTGGCAGTGCAGTGTCGAGTGGGATGGAATGACGAGTGAATTGGAGGGTGTAGAGCTGTTCCTCGCTCCAGACACCGTCTCCTCACTACAGCTCAATCATACTTCCTTCAAATCACGGACGTGTTGTCGCACGCTGCGCTTCCTCCTGAATCACTTGCGCAACTGCTGGCTGTCCTTCACTGGCTTGCTCAACAGTCCAACCAATTTTCCGACATGATCACTTCCACCCCTCGTCTTGTGCCGACGATCTCTACACATTTCTCCTGACACCCATTCCTCCCAAGGAAGCATCTGTATTACCTAAACCCCTCGCACTTCAGATGCTATTCACGTCGCCTCTGCATCGCGTTCGAATGCATCGGCACTACTCGAACCCGCAGATGGCACTTCTTCTTCGATTCGTCACCCTATCCGCCTGCCCTAGCGACCACGTTTCTGACGAACACGCTGAGGTTCTACTCCACCCTAGCCTCATACGGTTTCTACTCTCAAATCGTTACGACAGCCCCTCAGATATTTACCGACATCTTCCGATCACGAAAGCGAGAACGCGTCTGATTCAGCATCTACACAACTCCGTATAGCATGGGTGACTCTCATCGAAGCATGGACTGTCTGTGCTTGGAGCCGAGTATGTGCCTTGGGACGGGTAGCGGACGTGCGAAAGCTCAGGGAGGGGCTGAGTAATGAGGCATCGGACTGGCCACTCTATGCCGGCATATGGGACGCTGATGCTGCGTAGCTTGAGGGCGCACGGATCAAGGTTCTAAGTCTAAGAAAGGCAGGTGGTCGCGGTGTAGGAGACCACGACCAGGCCTCGTATTGATTAAGAAATGGTAAGTCCAGAGTGTGTACTACGAGCCGAATATTAAATTCTCATATTAAACTCAACTTAATTATGTGTCACAGTGCTGGTGTCCGACAACGGGCAACCCACACGTATGTGCCCGGAATATTAACTCGACCTAGACACGTTTGACTTCAAGTCATCTCCTACCCCAGGCCATGGCCCACTTGCCCAATTTCTTTCAACAGCTGGAAGTCCTCCCGAACGACCTTGAGGTGGCGCATGGGCCCCCCGAATCAGAGCCAGAGCAGCACCCCAGAGTCCCAGACCACCACCGGGTGCTGGTCTACCATTCCTTTTTTGATGAAGCACACGCTAATGGTGCCGTTGGTGGCTTGGACTGGCAGCCCCCGACTGAGAGTGGTTTTGCCGGGTCGCCAGTACAAACGTCGTACCCTGCTGGCTTGGACTGGCAGCCCCTGACTGAGAGTGGCTTTGCCGGGTCACCAGTACACATGTCGTACCCTGCTGGCGAAGAGCTGATATACACCCCCAACCAACTCCATCAGCCCTTGGGCTACCCAGGCAATTTCCAGCCCCAAACTATTCACTCGGAGTCGACCGACCACAACCAGCCCATCATGGTTGATCCAAATGTTCCTTCCCAGCCGTCCCTGGTGTCCGATTACCCCCCCATTTACCTCGCGAGCAACAACATTCCGGTCACGGACTTGGAGCCGCCTGCGTACAACTACGTAGCGGCTGATCACCCCAGCACCCCAAACAGTAAGTAATACCTTTCCGTCCTTTGAATTTGAGATTGCTGACCTTACATTAGATCAATTTCTTAATTCCCTCTTACAGGCGAACGCCCACCGTATGGCATATACGCTTATGGACGCGTCAAGCAAGATGTGGACCCATGCCTGTGACAATATAATTGGCAAGGACGGACCTTCGGACCAACTTATAAACCAGATCATTGCTGATGCAGCTTTTCGGAATATGCTCAAACACCCTCATCTGCCTGAAACGTCTCTGGGCACGATTACAGTTCACGTTCCCGAAGCTATGGGGCAAATCATGACCAAAACAGTACCCGTCGATCCGAACAACCAGGACTTCATGCGGGCACTCCGCAACGAGGTATGTGGTTGATTTTTTTATTGTCCGACACTAAGTTCTAACGCGTGCTTGATAATAGGTGAAAGTTGTTCCCGACCGGATCTATTCCCACCTCTGGGAGTGTTCCCGTCGTCTCCTGGAACCTTCTGACTCCCTGGGCCGTGCACGCAATGGTATCTTTCCAGCGCTTGAATCTGGATCGTCACTCGATCCCGAAAAAGACAAAAAACTTCGTTGGGCGTTCCAACCAAACAATGACTGGGGTTATGGGATATTTCATGAAATCATTGATGACGGCGAAGGATCATTTCGTCCAGTAAGTGATTTTATGGGTTGACACGGACATGCTGATGGTGATAATAGGGCCGGTGGTTTCACAATACGGAGTTCATCAGCGTACTCCAGGAAGCCATGTATGATATATTCTCACCCAACTGGTTTGGGTTCATCATTGCTCCTTCCGACATGAACTCTTCATGGAATGTGCTGGAATGTCCAGCTGCACACCATTTTGCACTTGCAATCAGTTGGGTAATATTGTTCTGGAGTTGACTATCACAAAAACGTCCTAATCTGACTTCCCTCAGATTGTCGTTACCGCACGTATTGACTTTCTGGGGATGCGTATGGTAGCAAAGGACTGGGTGTCGAATGCCCGACTCGACGAAGTCAAGGTTTCAACGAGATTTCTGAAAATGTGGTTGTCAAATTTCTGGCGCCGAAGTGGTACTGACCCGCAAACTCAAGTGGAACAGTCGGAAGGAATCGCATTCATGTTACGATATGCTCCAAGTCCCCTGCAAGCCGTTCCAGCAAACTTACCTCAGGTTACAGGCTGATCCAATGAAGTGGGCTTCCGAGTCCGAAGTGAACTGTGTGTTGATTATCTCATTCCGATCACGATCATATTGTGTCTGTATATCTTCTATGTTACATTCTCGTTGCGTTATCGTTCCACTTATCCAAGCACATCCCATTTCGTCGTGTATAAAACCTTGTATTTCACTTGTACATGAAAGGTGACATCAATCGATTACATAGTCCGCATCGCCAACGGGGCCTGTCCGTCCACCGCGACACGCTCGCCTGCCTGCCCTCGGTTTTTCCCTCCCGGGTTTCGTGCTCTCCTGCCCTCCCACCCCACGCTGCTACCCCCCGGCCCACCGCCATCACGACGCACATCACCGCTCGGTTCCTCGTCCCACCACATGGCACGCGACGTGGTGAGGACGTTGACCACCCAGCACTGTCAACGACGTCACGATGACGTGCGTGCGTGCCGTCGCGCCCACCGTTACCGCTTGTCCCGACGCACGTCAAGACCCAGTTCTCGTGGCAGTACTACTACCATGCATGTGCTCACGCCCGAGGGTGTCGAGCACCTCCGGGAGTGGTAAGTTTATCTGTTTTTTTTTTGATGGATGGGATGAGCGGCGGTTTGTGCGACGCACTCATGGGTTTCTCTTGTAGGTTGCATCTTCCCAGTGAAATCGTCCACGCACAAGCGTGCAGCTCGCCCCCCACGCCCAGTTGCTGTTCGGCCCGGACGAGACCCTGCACTCTGTCGCGGAAAAGGTCCAAAACTTTGCCGTCATCTACCTGGTCGACATCACTGCGGTCCCGGATTTCAACAAGGTTGGCCCGTTTCACCTGTAACACCCATGTCTAATCGGCGGAATTAGATGTACGAGTTGTACGATCCCTGTACAGTCATGTTCTTTTACCGGTGGGCGTCTGACCATGCTCCGATCTGTTCGCCATGTGTTCATTTCTTGTCCACAGGAACAAGCACATCCTGATTGATCTGGGAACGGGTAACAACAACAAGATGTACGTGTCTTGGCCCTTTTGTCGTTTCAGCGTCTCACATGCATCGCATCGACAGCAACTGGGCCATGGATAGCAAGCCAGAGGTACGGCGCTCGTCTACTCGCATACGTCTATTCACTCTCCCTAGCTTATCGACATCCTCGAGGTCTAAAGCCGTGGTCTCGTCGTCTCGCCCAAGGGTCTGTCCCCCTTCTCTCTTGTGCTCGTACTTCTGACGAGGTCCTGTAGACTATTCCACTCGGTACAGGTACTAGCCTGTGTCTGTTTTGATTGTAGATTGAGCTTGTAACCAGAACTACTGCAATGGAAATGAGGGCAGGCCGTTTCGCGTGCTGGATGACATAATCCAATACAACCTCCTAAGTTTTCTTGCTCGTCATCGTCCTCGTCGTAGAGCACAATGTCCGCAGCGCCGTCGTCCACAACACATTTCGTGTCATCTGTCGCACCGAGCACCGTCGCGTCCTCGCCACCACCCACCGAAGACGACCCCATCCCCGACTCGGAACGCGACACGCGTGAGGTACGTCCACGTCCATTCATCGTCATTACTACCCTCACCCCACCAGTCCTCTGCGGCCCCAGACACAGTCGAAGACACCGTATGCACCCCCTTACACACACCTCACCGCGCCCCACTCACACATTCCCACTAGCAATTCCGAGACCGATTCGCGCGTCTCGAATGTCTCCTCGAAACATCCTTTACGTACTCGAATCTCCTCGGACAGCAAATGGACAAGGAGAAACGCACATCGGCGCTTCGTTGCCGTGACTCTTCTTAGTCAATATTGTGAACGCACGGCACGGCGCGAACTCTCCTGTGCGACTCTGCACGACTACCTATTCGATTGGCTCGACACAAGTGAGGCGGCCACCGACAGCGCTAACCTCAGATCTGTCTCAGCTCTTTTCGGAAAGCTTGTCAAAGATAGCCTGTTTGACTATGCAGCTTATATTCAAAGGCTCGTTGCGCGCAGTGAGCCTGGCCTTTCATGTTCTGAGGTAAACCGTTATAACCGTTGCTGTACTTGTTTTTGATTGCTTGTAACAGCCAGCCCAGTCGGCGTCGAAGCATCGCGAATTCTTGCGTTGGATACCACTCCATAACACCACGTCTTCATTGTCGCACCAGCGCAAGCTGGTTCTATACGGCGCTCGTGCACGCGAAACGCCTGAAGACATCTGTGAGAAAGAAATTAGGCGCGAGATTCGAACCGTTTTGCCCCTCGTATTCGGAGGTGTGTTTCCTGCCAACAGGGACTCTGCGCGCGCTCACGTAGGCGATTGTATCAGGAACACCACCTCAATCTTTCACTTCTTTATCAGCTTTGCATGATAATTGTCACACCGCTATCCATGCTCCTCGTTCCGAACAAGTAAAAGTCTTCAAGTAATGGCTTCTGCCAAACTACAAGAAATTTCCCAGCTCGTGAGCCGTTATAGTTTCACCGCTTTCCCCATACCTTCTTGACTTTTGCAGATCCGACAAGGTTGATGAATCGATCGTTCTTCAAACATATAGCATGGTAGTGGAATTTTGTACATCTTGTTACGGGTCGTTGCTTGAGGTAAATTTAATGGGAAGTCAGATACCGAAAATACTGAATTTTCTTCTCTTCAGCTGAGCCTCACCGTACTATTCCAGACCTCCCATGCAGGTGTCGTTGGGGCAGTAGGCGAAGTATTTCACCGTTTCGCCACTGTCTGGACTTCTATGAACGCAACAAGTAACATTACGAATGCTCTCTACTCTGCCCACGTCGTCTGGAGGAACCGAGGGATGCAAGTAAGGTCACTTTTGGCCCTTCTTGTTGAGATGGATGGAGGCCGCCACCTAGATGAATCTGCGAGGGCTCTCGTGGCGGCGGATATATCCTCCTTCGCTCATGTGAGTTTGTATGACGAGCTACTCGGTACGAACGCTAACCTTCTACAGGCGTTCGCTCCGGAAATGGCCATGGGTGATACGGTCCCTTTGGTGTTACCAGAGATCTTACTGCTTGCGGAGGATTCCAAACCAGATGCCCCCTCGATCCTCGCGAACAATTTGTGGTACAAGTATCGAACATCATCGGACTGGGGTTGGAAAGTTTGGGACAATACCGTGGCTTCGTTGCGTCAAGTACCACTTATGACTAACGATGTTCGCAAACGGCACATGATCGCGCTGCAGTATGCGCAGTTCCTTTTGCACGTCGACCAGCACCTCCCCGCCGGCATCGACGAACAGGTACTCCGCTGGTTCCTTGGCACTGGCAAAGGCGAAATATTGGCTCTCACTATCGAGGCGTGGGATGTATGTGCCGTCGTGCTACTTTTTTTGTGCGCGCACGGTGCGCTCCCGTCCACGACCATTCTCCGGGGTCTTGTCTACCCCCCCTGGACACAACTCGCTAATGTCACGTCTGGACAAACGCAATCACTGGTAACTCATATCCAGTCTGCGAACACCTTGTTTGAATCTGAGAGCAGAGCCTCGGATATCGTCTACGCTTGCGAATACCCTCTTAGACATACACCGATTTTACACCCGCCGACAAGACGCGTTCGGCGAACTGCACTTTGGCTTCCTTGCTGCCGAGATGCCTACACTTGTGTCTATTGAACACAACCCGTTCGTTCCGCACCACCTCCGCAGCATGGCCAAAGAACTCCGGGTACGCACTTGTGAAAGTCGACAGTTTCGATTCGCTGCATACCGTGACTTGGACGTGGTGCGGAGGGTCTTTGAGCAGCCCATCCAGTCTGGATCGATTGACGAGACGCTGTTTGAGCCACTCGTCAATGACGTCTTCGGTCTGCGCCTGCGGGTTACTGAATTATGCTTGCGTAGGCACCGATGTGAACGCATTTTTGAATAGTGGTATCTCCTCCGTGCTCAGTCCGTGGCGTCTTGCTGCCACAACCGCTCAACTGCAATTCGGACTTCGACAGTTAGGTCGAGCCATGGCGAATGATTCGACGAAACAAGCTGCCAGCGCATCCTTGGACAAGATGGCTTCTGTCCTCTTTCACCACTCGATCGCATATGAGGAAGCATGCTTCATCGCCGAGATGGTTGAGGAGATTGATAACGCTGTTCCTGAAAAGGTTTTTTTGTTTTTAAATCTGCTACACTTGATGAATCACTCATTTGTCAATCGTTGGTACAGTTCGTGAACAACGGCATGGACAGCCTCGCCGAAATTCTTACTCGTCCGTCGGTTCCGCTATCGCATGAAAACCTCGCGGGACGCATTGATCGTGCAGGCGAGATATTACGTCTCCTATCCCATGTAATGAAACCTTTCCGTACGAAAAGGCTCGTGATGCAGTTGGATGCCAACTGTCGAGAACGACTATGCAAGGGTATATGCGAAATCCTGTCTGCCATCGAATCGACGTTTGTTGCGACGAGTGCTGAAGCATCGAAATCACTCACGTAGAACGTCCTTCTTCTCGCGCGCTTGCTGCAATTCAAACTAGGATTTGGGGGTCCCTGGACGACTGTTGTCGGCGATCAATACGAGATGCTATCCTCCGTGCTTTTCCGCTTGGCACTGGTATGTATTCATATATCTCATGGACAACAATGAAGATGCTAAATACATGGGCAGCTGCACGCGTCCAGGTCATTTGATCTAGATTTCGTTGCGTACCCGTTGCTGATCGATACCTTGTACTTTGTGATTGATGGTATATCCCGCCAATTTCTTTTTTTGAATGGCTCTGACCGTATCCTGGTAGAGTTCCATTCGCAATCCAAGTTGAACGCATCTGACCTCTTTAAATGCTATCCCAGCATTTCCGAACACGAGCTTCCGACGAATCTTCCCTCTAGGTACTATCGACAATTATGTACTCTACTCCCACACCTGCCTCCCAACGATGTCGTCACGAATCTCGTGCACGCCCATCGTGATGCGTCCGGTCAATTTGTGTACGGCGCACCCGTCCAAAACCGACCCTGGGAATGGGTCGAGAACCTAGGCGAGCCAGCGGTGGAAGAAGACGCGCCCGGTGGCAAGAAGGATCGTTCAAGAATACATCATCACTTCCCCTTGAGCTCTTTGCAGCGCGCCGAACAGGGGAACATATTCCCCGCCCCAATTTCATCCACGACGCCACCAAGCACGTAAACAATATGCGCCTCGAAGGTGACATACGGTCGTTTGAGGACGGGTTATCAGCAGAGAGCATCTACAGACGTGATTGGCGCGAGACTAGACTGGAGGGGTACCGAGATGGACAAGTAGATGGGAGCGCATCCTCATCGAGCAAAACCGAGGCGTTGGACGAAGTGGGTGTGTTGGCCAACGCAGAACCGCCCCGGCTCAGCGGGAGCGGGTTCGGGATCGAGAAGAGCGTCGCCCGCGTCGTCGGTCAAGTCGAGGGGGTTCGTTCATGGGACTGCGTCTTCTGTTCGGCAGAGTCCGGGGTCGACGACAGTGAGCGACGCGATGGAAGACGGGGGTGCGGTGAGATCTGGGACTGCATAAGAGGAAACCAAATTAAATTCGGACGACGAAGTCGAGATCTTCGAGGGGCCGTTGCGTGTCAAGGCGGATGCCAAGAAGTCAAAAAATGTCAAAACACGAGGGAAGAAGCGGTAGTTGGAAGCGTCCATGTGTTCTATAGCTTCAATGGCCTACTGTCAACCTATATCGTGTTTGCTCGGAGTTGTCAGTACCGTAGTATCTTAGTACCCGAGTATCCAGAGGTTGTGTATAGATCCAACGTTACGGATGGTCGGCGAAAGCGTATAGCTCACGGGGCACAGTATTGGCCCTTACAGAAATGCACGACGTGTACATCACGAGATCAATTTTTTTTTAATGAGCAAGGTATATAATGGCTTACCAAGACCACCATAAGCATAATGTGGGCATGGACTAGATATAGGAAATTGTGATACAAGATAGCTGCGTAGATGCGATTGAGTCTGCTGTCACAAGCAAAGGATGGTGGATACGGAAAACTTGTCTACAATGCGTAAATGCTTGGGAATGAAATGGGAGACGAGGCATCGTACCGAAACCAAACGGTCACCCGTTTGGGGGGACTAGCAGGGCAGCGAGGGCACAGGAAAAGGTGTTGATGCCACCTGTAAGAGGTCGGAAGGGGATGGGATTGGGGAGTGAGTCGGAGGACGAGGAGGTGAACTTGTGAGCGTACCGAAAATGATGGCGCTTGGTTTCTCGCCGTTGCTGGCAGCCATGATGGAATTGAGCAGGGACAGACCAATCCGTTATTGACGATCGTGAAGATGATCAGGGTCCTATACTGACCGTCACATTCAGATCGTCGAAGGTAGCAAGTCGTGGAACATTTACCATGGGTTAGGTCACTTGTGGACGATATGGGCAGCTTAGCCGATATCAGTCCGAAGAAAACAAGGGTTGAACCAGTTCTCGTCACTCACCCGGTCCATCGGTGTAGCAGATCTCCACAGGGACCGCACTCGGGAGACTGTCAGAATATAGTCAGGATCAGAATGACACGCATATAGGGAGGGAAACGGCACCACATGGTCTGATCACGGCGTGCGCAATGACGCCGAGTGCCTCGGCGCATTCTTGAGTGCCGGCAAGACAGTACGCACGAATAGTGGCTCGGCTTCAGCTGCAGATGGGCTATCAGAGGCAACGACGTCAACGAAACGGCGAAGCGTAAACGCGGCATTGTTGCGCACGGCGAGTCCTCTGGGTCTTGCACGAAATGCAACGCGTTGTATAAGACCAGGAGGCCAATCGCGAGGAGAGAGGGTGAGGTAGCGCTCCTCGTTGAGTGTTGTAAACACCGCAAGTCAACGGTCGAAATCTGGTTCGTTGATGCGTTTCGTGGAACACGCGTTGAGCGACTCCAAGAGCCACGCAAGACCCTGAATATTCGGGTGGGGAATCGCCAGTTGGTTGAACGTCGACGTGAGCACGAGACACGCGCCATTGGAAGGGAATGTGAGGAACAAGTGCGACAACAACTTGTAGACTCGGGAAAAGGTCGGTGATGCCGGATCCGACAACTCGGAGTCTCGGAGACGAGCGCAAACAGATTATTAAGGATCATCAACAGGATCATCTTTGTCTTTTTCGGTTACCACTTTGCCTGGTTTGCGTAGCAAGGGAGCTAGTAACCCGACGAGGATGGACGCCTGTGGAGGGTCGGCAATGTGATGAGCCACTTGAGATAATACGCTGATTTGGCGCTGTGCAAGGGGACTGGAGAAGCGTTGATTACCCTTGGTCCGCTCAACGAGCGCGACGACGTCCTGTGCGATAGCGTCGTCCTCGGATGCTAAGGCGAGCAAGCAATCCACGATGTCAAGATGTGCGTCAACACGGCCGGCTTGATGTTGGCGGCGACCAAGCAATCCAACACCTTGGGCCCGGGCAAGACACGATCGTCGTAATTCACCAGATAATGAACATACTCGAACCGGGACGCCCATACGTCGAGCAAAGCGGACGGCACTTGCGTGTTCCCTTGGTCAAGAAGTGCAAGCCTTGGCGAAATGAGGGTATCAAAGGATGGCCGCAAGTAAGGCGAGTAGTCGAACGAGACAGGGTTGCGGAAAAAGTCGGCCAGTCGGAGGAGCCCAAGTTGCGTATGGTCCTGTGGTCAAACCCTCATCGACATTTTCATCCGGGTCGACATCCGGGTCCTCTCGGACCTCCTCGCCTTCTCCTCGGACCTCAGTCACTGCCGCTTGACACTGGCATCTCATTTTGCTTCGAGCCTCCTAATCGGGTTTGCGCGGACGCAGTGAGGTTCAAAGAAGAGCAGGCTAGTGTGGTACGACCCTCAGTCTGAGGTGCCGCAGCACCTGGCCCAACAGATTCAAAAACCCAACCTGCTGCTTTGAAGATACGCTTGAGGGTGCCCCGGTCAACACGAATGCCTCCTCTTGCCAAGCCAGACTGCTCCACCCCATTGGCTTCAGCATCAGGTCGACGAGGAACCCGAGCTCGTCCTCGGTGCACACGGCCAGTGCACTGAGCGCCACAGCTTTCTATCCCCTCCTTTGGTGCGTCCCTTTTTCTCGAGCATGACTCCAAAGAGGAGACGAATCGTCGTGTCCATGAACATCGGTCAGACTTTGGCGTCTAGCGAAGAAAAGTCGAGATGCGCGAGTTCGTCCCCCCGTAACGTATCGTCTAGGAAATGGCGAAGCATCCCTTCGTGCCTCACGAGGTTAGAGGGGCTGGTGCTGGGACGATAATCCAAGGAAGGTAATAATGACATGCAAAACCTCCTTGACCATGCTGGAACAACTGAGGACTCTCGTAGGTTGGATGGATTACTGCCCCACGGAAAAATTGGAGGAGCTTAAACCAGTCAAGAATGCTCACGATGGTTGTTTGGATCGAGGATGATGAGGGAGGTTTGGAGGATGAAGAGATCTTGGTCATAGCATAGCTTGCGAAGTATGAAATCGCGGTAATGCAACAGTTGACCACGTATTGTAAAGCCATTGCGGACTCACAGTCCAGAGCGGATCTGGGCGACCATCGCGAGCACTACAAGGTTAAATTAATGCCCGCCAGAATGAGGACATCACAACGCTTACCTCGCAAGGGGAAATCGATTAATGTGAGAATAGCCTCCTCAGTCACGATCCACATGAACAAATCTCATATCCTGGTGACGCCAACTCGACTCAGCGACTCTTCAGAAAGAATTTCGACATCTTTCAACAGTTCCGCCAACAACCAGTGCAAGGAGTGATGGAAGCTGACCCAGCCCTCCAAGACGTCACACTCCACGATCGCGTATTCGACGTCTCCAAAGAGAACCGTCACGGTATGCCGGCTTTGAAAACTTGTTCTTGTCGAGCTTGTCGTTTTCCAACGTGCATACTGAGAGAATATCCGTTACAACTATTGAGATGGCATTCATGAACTGTGATGGCGTCGCCCAACTGAAGGCTTCTCCGTAAACCTTGATGACGCGCGACAGAGAGAGCATGACGTTAAAGACGCTTATCCAGGCGTCCGTCTCGTACTCGATGTGATTGGTAGCCGCACGTTTGTTCGGATGAACGCACATGAAGCACCTTTGCAAACTTGCGAATGAAGGAAGGATTCTTGGCGATGAGTTGTTGGATGGGTTCATTGTGGCAAAGGTACCGAAGGTCGCTGAGGACCGGCATGAAACGCTTGGATTTGAAAGGGAAACTATCCACATCCAGTTTTGCGACCTCGGAAGCGTTCGGTGGAGCAGCGAGGATACGTTTGTTGACGATTTGGTTCATAAAGAAGTTGATGATGATGTCAAGCAAACGTGTAACAAGGTCGTGGCACTGCTCGATATGATATGACTTGCTATGGATGGAACGGTAAAGAGCTGGAGGGCGAAGTATTTGATCGACGTTTCCGCCTCCCTGTCGACAAGGAGATAGGCATCCACGATGCGCGGGTACATGGCGGCGAAATGACTCCCTAAGGGTGATTTTAGTTGTTAGGAATATTTCGTCGTGGAATACCAAACCTATAGCAACTTTGTGAGGGTGGGATAGTGTGAGGATAGATGCGTACACCTCCTTCAAGCTGATAAGTGGTTTCTTCCAGAGTCGAGTATGGTATAAAAACATCCGGTGGGGATGTCGTTGGAGAGGTCTGGAATGTGCGATGCAGAACCATAAGTGTTGCTTTCACGGCACCTAGGCGAGGACCTTGCGGATGATGAGCGTGTCTGTTCCGAGCGTACCGCGGGTGAGATTAAGGGGCCGTTCAATGATAACCACGACAACCTACTCTCTGAAGGTGTCGTATGCGCGCTGAATGGTGACGCCAATCTCGATTTTAGAGATGACTTGTGCTATCTCTAGGAGATGAGGGACATGTCGATTATCTCGTGACCGTGTTCGTCGATGGTATACGCCATTGCAGCGGCTTCTTTACGGTCACGATTTGTCGTATCGCAGATGAGCTGAATGACCTCGTCGAACGAGTGTTTGTCGTCGTTCCAAATGATGACGGAGTACTGGTCCTTCTGCATGGGGTCCGCAGTGGGTTGAAGGCGGAGGTCGGCTTCATTCGAGGGCACGTTCGGTTCATCTGGAGAACAGTCGAGGGTGTCAGGAAGAAAATTGAGCGCATAACCAATGGTACGATTCATGTTTTCCCTGAGTTCCAGGGGAAAGGCAGCACGGAATGGATAATTAGGAACGGGAGGGATGTCTACGTCAGAGATGTTTTTCGGAAGGACTCTTGGGGTTGTGTCAGGGGCGGGTATGGATGAATCAAAAGCGTTATTGGTATCGTGGAGGAGAGGGTGGAAAGGATATTGCATGTCATGACACCAGGCTTCGGCATCACCACAATCGCAGCAACCACCTGACTGTTGTGCAATGAAGAAACTGACGTTGCGGTGCCTATGAGAGCTGGAACGGAAGCAGCGACCGCAAAGAACACAACTTTCATCGAAGGCACAGTCTCTGAAAGGAATGAATGAGGGAGGAGGGGAGAAAAAGTGAAAGCGGTGCTCACTTGCGTCGGAAACAACTTTCTCCCTTTGTAAATAGATGACCGCAAGGACGACCTGGCACGACGGGATCTTCGGACCCCGCCCCCCGCAAAGCCAAGTTCTGCTTGAACCTGGGAGAGAGTGGCGTGCATGGGGAGACTGGAGTGGGAGAGTGGGAGGAAGAGATGGACATACGGACCCCAGAAAGCGTCGTAGACTGATAGGATCTCTGCGCGAGTTGCAGGCGTGAATATAGATTTACGAGAGCCAGGCATTGTTTCGAGGACGAAGCGGAGACGAGATAGAGGATTCAGGATCGGATGGACGGTCGTGTGGATTCATTGTTGGGGGAATTTGGAATCAAGGAAGTTTGTGAATATGATACTGATACTCGACGGCAGCGACTAGCGTACGGCCGAAAAGTCAGCGGCCCTGCGGGTTACTTATCGGAAAGCCGGTCAAACTCGCAAAAGCAAAAGCAAATAAACGTAAACGTAAAAGATAAATCACTGGTCCCTACGCCCACCACTATTCGTAGCGGGAATATAGGCCGGTACCGACCCATCCCCAGTGCCCTCTCATCAAGTACGCTCTCAGCAACCATGGCATCACCAACTTCATTACGCAGACTCTTTGCTATCACCCCGTCTTCCCTCCCTACGCTTGGCTCGCATCGCATCAAGGAATTGAGATTGAGTCAACTTCCAAACCGGTACAGCGCCTACACCATGGTTCTCCGAGCAGAAGCAAACGCCATCGAGCAGAATAACATCATGTCTGCCCGAATCGTCGGGTATTTTCTCCTCGAGTTCCATGAACAGTCTCGGAACATAAGCGATGCTGCATGTGCCTGCCTCACTCGTTGGATCATATCGCTGCCTCGGATTCAGGGCGACACTGACAATGATGTCATCTACCGTATCGGCACAGATCTTTGCGATAAATTCATTCGACTGTGTGAGATACAATACATCTGCTTTGTTTTGATTGTGATAAATTCACACTTATTTTGAAAGTTCGAACATCTAATGCGCGATACCTACCGCCTTCCTCCCACCCTTCACGGGGTTCCTTCGAGACGTTGGAGGCTATGATTAAAGACACATTGGAGCCCACTGGCAAAGGTCATCGGACTCCCAGACAACAGGTATGTGTATCTTGCGCAAATTTTAAGGTCGCATTGTTCCTGATTGAATTCAATCAGGCCCTCGCACGAGACGGTTACCGGTGCATGGTTACAGGTATGCTTAACGAGAGTTCGATCCTGCATTGTCAGGACCTGGCGAACGAGGTGGCGCACGGATACACCACCGCGACTACGATTGAGACAGCTCACATACTGAACGAGTCGACTATGCAAAGTATTGACCCTGATGGGAACAGCCAGCGTAGTGTTGTGCCAAACAAGGTGAAGTGCTTTCACTACGTGCCAAGTCTCGCCGAGCCTTTCATTTCACTAACGAGTTATCCAGACCGACTATGCTGCTACTGCCATGGCAATGCTACATTCCTTTGGATTCTCAAAACTCGCAGAGGACTTCTGTAAATCAGGTGGTGTCCACGAAGTGTGGAATTTACTCTCGTTGGAACCTAATCTCCACAAAAAATTCGACAACTTGATGATGTGGTTTGAGGGTACCGAAAAGGTACAGTACACAGAGATTCAAGTCAGTTACCCCAGCTGAGTCTGTATACAGCCCGGTCGTTACAAAGTCTGCGTGCATCGTTATTGGGATGAGCGATATATCTACGACAACTTCAAGCGTCCAGAACCTCACATTGACGGTGCACCTATGGTTGTCGACTTTACTCCACAATACAAGGATGCACCACCACCACCTGATTCCCACTTACTTGCTCTTCATGCAATGTGTGCCCGGGTTGCTCATATGTCTGGTGCTGCTGAATATTTTGACCAGGTGGAACGAGATTTGGAAGAGTTGAAGGCCCTGGCTTTTGACGGATCATCTTCTGCCCTACTCAGTCATCTCTTGTCTCCACTCGCAGCTGTAGAGGTTATGGGCTAAGTAGATCCTGAGTGCCAGGAAGTAGTGGATGTACCTTTGTTCTTGGACTTGTTACTGTAGTATAATATGGGTCTGTCGTCTTGATGAAGGGCAATTTATGTAATGAGTGATGACAAGATTTCTTCAATGATCCATGGCTGTTGATCTTCGTGGTTTGCAAAGACCTTGAAGAGATAGATCACCTGGCTGTGCACCAGGCACAAGGATGCTCTCATTCAGTCAGTTACCCGTTCTACGGTCCCGATGATAACCAACCCTACTACACCCATAGCCAAATACTTTCCTTGCAGATTTCACTCACTGATACAACCACATGGTCAGCCATCCCTCTTCAAGGGCTTGTCTCTGCCTTCCACATGCGTTTCCATGCTCTCTTGTACTCACTCTGTGTTAACACCGCAAAAAGACCAGAATCCATGCATGCCAACGAGGCATAGTGTCCACTTTTCCTGATAGCCAATTGTACACGTCTGACATAAAACTCTGCCTCTATGACACTTTGTCAAGCCCGTTCAACTTGCAAGTGGTTGTAGTCGAGGCGTAACAGGTCACATTGAACTAGATGGTCAGCGAGATTTTTTTGTATGACACAAATGCATTGGTCAATCCGAGCATTTGCTATCAAGAGCTTGGCTTCGGAGGGAGAGTGTGGAGTGGATATTGTCGGGCTGGGTGCAGGTGGCTGCAGTCACGGTTGAATGAAGTCATGAAGTCCATGAACAAAGCTGGAGTAATGGTTGAACTTACTGGGTGAGCGATCGGAGCCTGATATAGTAAGCCATCCTCTAGACTTGACTCCATGACCTCTTGCTTGGGAGTCTTGGGACTTGGTCAATTGTTGGAAGGTGGCAAGCGACATGTCTAAGTATGTAACCAATCACGTGGCGTCTGCCGGGTTAACTGCAAAATGTTATTAGGCTCACCCCTTGCCCTTGACTGCGGCATGCCCAAAACGAAGAGGAGACTATGACGGGCAGAAAAGCTCTCATTTGCATCAGCAAATTATGATTTAGCCACAGTAGGGTCCCTATCTGTGCAGCTCTGTACAGCATTCTACAGCACTCTACAGACCCTTAAAATTTACATGTTTAAAATTACATTTCTTGAGTTCTGTGATGCACTGTGGGGTCCCTGTGCTTGACTGTGATTAAAAAGAAGCCACTTTGATACCCCTGTACAGGGGGGGACTTATAAATCATGATTTGCTGATGCATGCAGCGAATGCTACAAGCCCAGGGACTAGGAGGGGAACACGAGAAGGGGACTTACGACATTAACAGATGGGAGGGAGTGTCAGGTGGAGGAAGGATTCTTGCAGGTTTGGTTGAGCCTGTATATACGGGGCAAGGATTTGAGTGTGACAGTGCAGATAAAGAAGAAAGGCATCACTGGCCCATCTCCCTTTGACCTTGACGACCTCAAAGGGGATGTTGCACAGCAAGTATTCAAGGGTGGATTCAATGCGGATACCGTGGCCTTGAAGAGGAGGAAGGCCAGCAGAGCAGAGACAGGTGTTGAGTGTGGATAGTGTTTAAAAGTCTGGTCCAGTCTGGTTTTTGACCTTCCTAATTAGGCAACTGGACTGAAACCAGTCCTGGAAAGGTCCCAGGGACCTGCAACCTGCAACTGGACTGAAAAAAGCTGGTCCAAATGAGTCCTACAATCAGTTGCAACTGGTTGCAACTGGTCTTTTGAAGAACCGGTCATCTGACCCCTATCCTGTGGGAATCACACTTCGCAGTAGTCACACAGATTGTAGTACAGACTCAGGGGGTTCTGTGGACCTAATATTCACCCAAATCGGTCCACACCATCAAGGGATACACCTATTTCAAACTGACATGTCATTATTAGACCCATAGAAATGTCATCAAATCTATATGAGTGAATAAAATTGAAATAAATTGCTAGAAATTCTGAATAAATTAGGGGTGATAGTACTAATTAGGAAATGTGGCTGTACACTGGTTGCAACCAGTTGCAACCAGTTTTGGACTGGTCTTTTGAATTTCCATAAGCCAGGCAACTGCAACTGGTCTAATGCTCAAAGGTAGGCAACTGCAACTGCAGTCCAGTTGCATGACCAGTCCAGTCCAGTCCAGTCCAGTTGCCAGTCTTTTCACCAGTCCTGGACTGGACTTTGAAACACTAGCCATGAGGCAGAGATGCAAAATCGGGACCAGTTGGGGGTCTTCCTCATAATTGGTATGATGATGATTGGTTCCAGGGCTTGAGCAGCAGAGCCCGCTCTATGCTCGTTGTCCAGAAGGAAGTTCCCATTCCCACACTGGTACGTTCTTGATCCATGTTTTTTGGTCTTGAGCTCAAGCATTATCCGTAGAATTCGTGGGCATAGAGCCGCGCCCCCTATCCCACTAAATGGTCCGGTAAGTGGCCTGGCAAGGGGACCGCTGAGTGGCTCACCAATATGCCTCCCTGTCATATTCACAGTAGGTTCAAAATTATGGCAGCGTAGCATAGTCTTGTACATTTATTGCATATTTCACAAATGTTGCTTATCTCATGTATGGGGAATGCTGAGATTCATATACAAACCTTGTTTCATATACGTTTCCAATATGTTTGGTAGGCATACTGAAAATGGCAAGTCAATTATGAAGGAATACATTTTAGATACATGTTCTAATTATCTTCTTAAATATTGGCATGCTCCATACTGACTGAAACATATATTAGATATTATTATCAAACTGATTTTCTGTATGTCTCGCAGTATCAAGGGATAAATATATTAATTCTTTTGTTGAATTTGTTTATTTGTATATGAGGTGTAATATCTGTAAGCATAGATACCATAAGTTCTCAGGTAAGTGTTCAATATGTTAAGCAGCATATTTGACCATGTCCCAAGTGTCAGCGGGCCAGAGTGCAGCTCGTCATCAGTTTTTCATTTCTCTGCGCTTTCTAGCACTGCTACTCAACTCTCATTTTTCTCATCTATTCATTCCTTTCATTCCTTTCTTCCATCTCTCCATCTGCATCTACCATGTCTGACCTGAGACTCGAACTACCCCCCGACTATGCCAGCATCGATTTTGCTGCCATCCGGGATGGCCTTAGCGCTGCACATGGGGAAGAGGACCATCAGGCCATTCAGAGGCTTTTGGATGCCTGAAAAATCAACCGCGCCTGGAGAGCACAGGTTTGGGTTGAAGCACAGGAAGATGCAGCATGCATAGCTGAAGATGCTGAGCGTGAACTTAGGCACCTGGAGGAAGAAGCTGAAAGGCTGGCCACCAAGGAAGTGGAACATGAGAAGCGAGAAGCTGAGAAGAAAAAACCAAAGATGAATGTCTTCAAACCAGAGTCATTGGTCGGGAACGTCCTGATTCCCCGCCCATCACAATATGCACTACAAAAACTAAGTTCTTTCAACTTCATCAAACTTTGGTATTTCTCTCCAGAAGGTTGTGCTGATGCAGCTCACAATAACAGCAAATCACATGCGGACCATACATTCGGCCTTTCTAGGACTGATGATGTCCTCACGGTCAAATCAGTCGCTGCTGTCAGAGCCTCACACTTCACCCTCGCTGACCATCAACTCTCCTTCGAGAGCTTCCTTCAAGCAAGGAACAATTTCCTCATCTATGCCAGGAAGGCCAACTGGCCCGCCGAGAACCTTGATTCCCTAGCGGAATTCTTCTGGAAGATCGAGACGCATTCCATTCGCAAAAACCAGCTGGGTAACAAAATCGCCCTTACCTACGCAGCGAAGGTGTGTCGTGACTGGCATGACGAAATCAAGGCCAACAATGGGTACAACATTGCCATCATCAATGATAGTCTCTTGTGAGACATCGCCTTTGAGATCCAAGCCACTGACCAACAAAAGTCTCAATCGAGGATAGAGGACCTACTGTCCCTTTGTGAGGATTCATCGAGCCAATCCTGGTGAGGCTCTGCCTCCAAGCTGTCCCAAGGTGAATTTTGTAGCTCTTGCGCATCACACAGATCCTGCTCCACCTCACCCCCCCACTCCCGCAACCCAGAGGGGCAACCCTCCACTGAATCACAACCTTCCCCACACTCGTTTCGCAAACACTCAAAGAGCGGGAATTCCAGATCAGCCTGCCCCAAATGTCTTGGCCGCTTCCCACATCAGGTCAACAAGTGCCGTTCCTCAGACCTCTGGGATGGCTCCCCAGCCCGTTGCCGCTGCAACGCAGATGGTTACCTCGTTAACCCTGATGGCTGATCAGTCTGCACAGACTGGCAGTGCCCCCTCGGCTGCAAGTTCTCCCACTCAGCCATCCTCCATGAATGCTCAGGCTGTGGCAGTGCCGATCATGGTGCTCAATCCTGCCATAAGGCTCAGAAGAGCTAAGGCCCTCACCCCTTATATTCCGGAGGCCTGGGACTCGTTTCTCACCAAGGCCAGTTTGCTGGACAAATACCCTACAATCCCTGATGGCCTGCACCACGGCTTCAAGGCCAGCCTCCCTAATCTCCAAATCTCATACCTCCCTCGTAATAGCCCCTCCATTGAGGAGCATAAGATCATTTTCAACGACATAGTAAATAGTGAATTGGCCAAAGGCCGCTATATTGGTCCCTTTAATCGTAAGACTCTGGAAGATATCATAGGCCCATTCCAGACTGCCCCTTTGTCGCTAGTCCCCAAATCTGGAAAACCAGGCAAATTCCGCCTCGTCCAGAACAATTCTTTCCCCTACAAACCCTCTCCTCCCTTTATCTCTTCACCAAACTCGCAAGTAAACCCGGATAATTTCCCAGCCCACTACAGTACTTTCCAGATAACTTCTCTCATAATTTCATCCCTTCCTCCTGGTTCCCAGGCAGCAGTTCATGATGTCGCCGAGGCCTACCGCACAATTCCCTCCCACCCCTCACAATGGCCATCCCTCACTGTTGGTATCAGCAATGACCAATTCGTAATTGACTTCCCTCTGCTTTGGTTTCGGCCCCTCAGGAGGCATATACGGACATGTAGGTGCAGCTGGGGCGGACATAATGAGACACCTCAGCATTGGCCCCATTGCCAGATGGGTTGATGACCATCTTTTCTTTCAGATCCGGTGTGAATTTCTCATCCCTTTTAACCAATCACGTACCTCTTGTGCCAAGAGAATATTGAGGATGGGGGGTTTCACCACTCAAGGTGGACATGCATGGTTCCAGGGCGACGTGCTGCCCAGTGGCGATTGTGAGGAATTTGACGAGGACATGGCTTTTCCTATCAAAGATCTATCTATGAGCTCAGCCCGCCCTATCTCTGATTCTCTCTTTTGCTATAATATTGATGACATCGACCGCATTTCCAATTCATTTGGGATCCCATGGGAATGCTCCAAAGATATCCCTTTCTCAGACATCCCCACTTTTATTGGCCTCATATGGGACCTGACTCGTCGGACAGTTTCACTAACCGAGAATAAGCAGCAGAAGTATCTCTTGGCCATATCTAAATGGGAGCATCAACGAACCCACACACTGCAGGATGTTCAGAAGCTGCACAGAAAGTTACTGTATGCTTCCTTAATTATCCTGCCTGGCCAGGCGTATCTCGTCAATGTCGAAGCAGTGTTGTCCATTTTCGGCAATAGTCCCTTCAAGCCGAGAACACCACCTTGTGACACTCCAAGCGACCTCAAATGGTGGAAACACGCCTTGTCTTCGTCCCCCATTCCCTCCATTCCCATTCCCAGCCCCCAGCCCTTGATTGACTTTTCAGCCTTCTCAGATGCCAGCTCAGGAGTCAGAATTGCCATCACCATTGGCCAGTGCTGGCGAGCCTGGAGTCTCATGGGAAACTGGCAAAAGGATGGCCATGATATCACATGAGCTGAAAGCATTGGTTTTGAACTCCTCGTCCAAACAATCCTCAAGGCTGGAGCCTCCCATCTTCATCTCAAGGTTTTCGGAGACAACTCCGGTGTGGTGCAGGGCTGGGCAAACGGCTGCAGTAGGAACAAGCAGGTCAACAATTGCTTCAAACACATCCATTCTATTGTACAAAACTCTTGGTGCAAAGTTATCACTTGGTATGTCCCCAGTGGCAGCAATCTGGCCGATGCCCCCTCCAGAGGAGTATACCCCCCCACACATCTCCTCCTCCCAGATACCTGCCTCCCAGACAGTGTCCAACCTTTCCTCCAGACCCCAGCCATCATCCTCAACGAATCGCACAAGCCACTCCCGCTTGATCTCCACGGCCCTGGCCCACTCAACTGGATCAGCAGTCCCTCAGGCTAGCCTCCCACCCCTGCACCCTTCTAGCCAGGCTCCCACCATCTCTGGTGGTCCTGTCACTGGTAAGCAGCATCCTTTTTCTGATCCTCTCGCCAAACTTCAGACCTTAGTAACCATTCTTGTCTTTTCTGCAGGGCACCTTGCCCCCAACTGTCTACTATCTCCCTCTTCCCTCCACCCTGCCTGTAAAGCAAAGGATCATCTGCTCATCTGGTCTCCCTCCTGCCCTCACCCATGCAGCACCGGCTCAACCAACCTTGCACATGTGGACATTCAGCACATTTACAACATCATCTCTCAGGCATGGGCAGATAGTACTAGGGCAACCTATGGCTCCGGCCTATTGACATTCCACATCTTTTGTGACAAGAAGGGCATCCCTGAACCTGACCATGCCCCTGCTAATTCCGTTTTGCTCACAGCCTTCGTTTCAACCCTAGCTGGCTCATACTCCGTTAGTGCAGCCTCAAATTACCTGGCTGGTGTCAAGGCATGGCATACCATCCATGGCCTCAATTGGGCCCTTAGCGATACGGAGGCTGACGCTCTACTCAAAGCCGCTGCTTCCCTTGCTCCTCCTCTTTCCAAGAGGCCTCCAAGAGACCCTTACACTGTAGATACCATCATTGCCATTCATAATCAGCTGGACCCCTCCCTCCCCCTTCACGCTGCCGTTTTTGCCTGCCTCACAACCCTCTTTTATGCCACTGCCCGCACAGGTGAATTCACCACTCGAACCCTCACTTCCTTCGATTCCAACACCCACATCAAACCCTCTGACGTCTGTGTGGTCCATGATAGAAATGGCATCTCAGTTACAAACTTTCACCTGCCTTGCACTAAATCAGCCCTGGGCGGTGAGGACATCAGCTGGGCAAAACAGACAGGCCCTTCTGACCCTTTCTCTGCACTCAAAAACCATCTCAACACCAATGCCCCTCCTCAGAGTGGCCCGCTTTTCGCCTACTGACATGGCAAAAGCTATTGTCCCCTCACCAAGACAAAATTTCTCTCCACACTTAGTGTTTCAAAGTCCAGTCTAGGACTGGTGAAAAGACTGGCAACTGGACTGGACTGGACTGGTCATGCAACTGGACTGCAGTTGCAGTTGCCTACCTTTGAGCATCAAACCAGTTGTAGTCACATAGTGTAGTAACAATGTACAGAGCTTTTCGGCCAGCCTTACTGTAATAAACCCATGATTCTCGGATCACCCTGGTATGGGCCCTTCAGCCCAAGTGGAACTAAAGGTGACCGAGA